>JANDKE010001691.1:0-13091 GCA_027627275.1 Coprinellus aureogranulatus | reverse complement strand
ACCCTCCGTCTCCCGCTCAACCTACCCAACCTCAACATCTGTCTGCCTCTCGTCTCTCAGGAAACACAGATAAGATAAGATTGACGCCTAGCCGCGGCCTCCTTTTCGCTTCCACCGCCTCGGATCTACACGAGGCAGTAACGGATGACTCGTTTCGACGCTTGTAGACCAAGAACCCGCGAGATGCTTCCTTTATCTTCGCCCGTGATAGAGAGTCTCTCAGCCTCACCGTCCATACCCGCCTCGATATGAAAAGAAGCTCCAAGATGCTATGACCAAAGCATTCCGTGTGTCGCTACCCGCCTATCGGGCACGTCACTCGGACAAGTTGAACATGCGCTGGGAGCGTGGTGCGCAGCCTCCGGCGCTTAATTCGCTGTTATAAGAAGCGTAACGTCGACACGTGTGTTCCTCACTTTCCCTCCTTACCCTCACCCTGCCGCAGTGGATTTGCCCACTGCCCTTGGTTGAAGACAAGGAGTTCAAGTTACGAGCTTCGAGTTACGAGCATTGCAAGATGGGTCAGACTGAACAAGAGGTTGCTACTATTGCGTACGTTTTCCTATCAGCTCCCTCTATGTGTTGCGTTCGAAGGCTGAGTACTTTCCCCGTGATCGTCAGCGTTATGGGCGCCACGGGTAGCGGCAAGACTACCGTAAGTATCGTCGTTCTACCTCGATGGGCTCAACGGGCGCTCTCACCTAATCAACTGCCTGACTCTCTCCCCCCTGACACATATGCGCATGCGTAGTTCATAAACATGGTGTCCGGCTCCCAACTCCGCACAAGCCAAAGCCTCAAATCATGCACCGAAGTCGTCGCTGCGACTGATCCTTTCGTCGTAGATGGGAGGAAAGTCGTGTTGGTCGATACGCCCGGGTTCGATGATACCACTAAGACCGATTCCGAGATCTTGAAGCTCATAGCGGATTTCTTGGCTACATCGTAAGAATTCTTCTGTTCGTTTGCTTAACAGTATGTGCTACTAACTGAGGATGATGGTGAACAGGTACCAGAACGGAACCAAGTTAATGGGTCTGCTGTTCATCCACCGAATTTCAGATTTCCGTATGGGCGGTATCTCGTTAAAGAACTTCAAAACCTTCCGCAAACTCTGCGGCGAATCCACCCTACGCAACGTCATAATCGTAACCAACATGTGGGGCGAAGTCACCCCCCAACTCGGTGCGCAACGCGAAACGGAACTCTCCTCCTCCGAAGATTTCTTCAAACCCGCTCTGGAAAAGGGCGCTAAGATGCTTCGGCACCATAATACTTTGGAGTCGGGGCATGCTATCGTGAGGCATATCCTGGGCAATAACCCGATGCCGCTGCAGATCCAGAAGGAGATCGTTGAGGAGAAGAAAGATGTGTCGCAGACTGCGGCTGCGGATGAGATTGAGCGGGAGTTGAGGGCGGAGAAGGAGAGGCAGCGAATCGAAGCTGAACGGGTCAAGCGGGAGCTAGAAGGTCAGTTCCTCTCTTAATCAATAAATTACACTGCACGTTCCGAGTCATCACCCGAAACTGAATGCTCATAATAATGAGTCTGTAGAAGCGGCGAGGAAGCGCGAAGAAGAGCTCCGCAAACAACGAGAAGAAGACGCCCGCAGGCGCCAAGCCGAACTCGACCGTATCGCCGCCGAGCAGAGGCGCGTACAAGAACAAATGGAGCGCGAGCGACGCGAGATGGAGAGGCGTATGCGCGAAGAAGAGGAGAACAGGCGTCGGGAGATGGAACGAATCCATAGAGAGAACCAAGAGCGGATTGAGAGGGAGAGAAGGGAGGCGGAGGAAGCGCATAGGAGGTGGAGGGAGGAGCAGGATAGGCTGCAGAGGGAGCTGGAGTGGCAGAGGATTCGGAGGGCGAGGGAGGATAGTGGGGGGTGTTTTGTCATGTAGTTGAGGTGTTTTGGTGGTTTGGCTTGAGCTCCGAGGAACTGGTTTCGGAAGTCACGGTGCTGCGGCTGGTCGCAGTATACTACTATGTACGATGGACTGCCACTCTGTTTTGTTGGACCTTGTCTTATTGTATGGACCCTCCGATATGCGATATCCCTTTGAATATGCCAACGAATGTCGTTGGGGAGTGAGATTGACCAAGCTGGGCGGCAGATTGAAAGGGGCCCTTTCGCTGAACCGGGAGGAGGCCGGGCGTTAATCTTATCTTATCTTTGCCTATGACCAGATCTCCGCCACTGATGCTCAGACTTCTGTACCGCGGTCCTGGCATCTTTCCCCTCAAACTCCAACATGGTCCTACTACCTCTCCTCCTTCGCCTACCTCCTCTGCGGCACAGCCTATTTCAGGCGCGCTGCTGGACCAAACCACGGCTTCGGTACATGCATTCACACCCTGCAGACACCTGCCAACTCAACCCGACTCGGACGACGACCTCGACTTCGACTTCGGCATTGTGTACCCCATGGAATCCTGCGTGAAGCTAGTATAAATCGGGCACTCCTGGACCATACGCATAGACAACTTGAACCTGTACTCAATTGGAGCGTGGTCGCTGTGCAGCCTCGGGCGCTTAATGTATTGTTATAAGGGGGTAGCGAGCGAGCGAGCTTCCACCGTAGCCGTAGTGCACACGTGTCACAGGAGCTTGCTTTCCTTCCCTCTTCCTTCTTCTTCCTTCCCTCTTCCCTCCCGAACCGTCTCGTTTCAGCGAGCTTAGACCAAGAAGTTGCCACACACGCTTTGGTCTCTCAGCCTCCCCACCCATGTCCGCCTTGGTATCATGAAAAGAAGTTCTGGGTGAAGCTATGAATCTGGCACGCCTGGACTACATGAAACAACTTCTCTTGAACATGCGCTGTGAGCGTGCCCGTCACTGCGCGTCCTTGGGCGCTTAAGGAGGTGTTATAAGGTCGAACCGACTGAGCTTCCTAGCGTAGTGCACACGTGTGGTCCTTGCTTTCCTTCCCTCTTCTTCCTTCCTTCCTTCGCTTACTTACCGTCACCCCTACCCTACTCGGCACTGCCCTTTGTTTGACTGAAGAGAGCAACTACAGGTATTGCAAAATGGGTCAGACCGAACAAGAGGTTGCTACTATCGCGTACGTTCATCCATTCTTTCAGCCGTCTCCGTGTTGGTTCAGCCTAGGCTAAAACCGCCCTTAGCGTTATGGGCGCCACCGGCAGTGGCAAAACGACTGTAAGTCTTACCCTAGCTTGACGACCTCCCCGAGCCTCCCCTAACAAGCTGCTGTTCATCGTTCATCGTTCTTGAACGAACCTCTTCCACAAATAGTTCATAAACCTAGTATCCGGCTCCCAACTGCGCACAAGCGAAGGCCTCAGATCATGCACCGAAGTCGTCGCAGCGACCGACCCGTTCGTCGTAGACGGACGCAAGGTCGTGTTGGTGGACACGCCAGGGTTCGACGATACGACTAGGAGTGATAGCGAGATCCTCAAGCTCATCGCGGATTTCTTGGCTACGTCGTAAGTTCCTGCTCCTTTCGCTTTTGCTTACCAGTATGAGTTGTCAACTGACTGACTGAGGGTGATGGTGAATAGGTACCAGAACGGATATAAGCTCACAGGTCTACTGTTCATCCACCGAATTTCTGACTTTCGGATGGGCGGAATCTCGTTGAAGAACTTCAAAACCTTCCGCAAACTGTGCGGCGAATCCACCCTCCGCAACGTCATAATCGTAACCAACATGTGGGGAGAAGTCACCCCGCAGCTTGGAGCGCAGCGCGAACACGAGTTATCCACCTCCCCCGACTTCTTCCTCCCGGCTCTGGACAAGGGCGCTAAAATGATGCGACACCTAAACACATTGGAGTCCGGACACATCATTGTGAGGCATATATTAGGGAATAATCCGATGCCATTGCAGATCCAGAAAGAGATCGTGGAGGAGAAGAAAGATGTCTCGCAGACCGCCGCTGCGGAGGAGATCGAGAGGGAGTTGAGGGCGGAGAAGGAGAGGCAGCGTGTTGAGGCTGAGAGGGTTAAGCGCGAAATGGAAGGTATGTCAGTTTCCCCTATGGTTCAATCACTACCTGGCACGCACGTAATGCTAACTGGCCTATCAATGCGATTGTACAGAAGCGGCGAAGAGGCACGACGAACAACTCCGCTGGGAACGAGAACAAGAAGCCCTCCGGCGGCAAGCCGAACTCGACAGCATCGCCGCCGAACAAAAGCGCGTCCAAGAACAAATGGAGCTTGAACGCCTCGAGATGGAGAGGCGCATGCAAGTGGAACAGGAGACCAAGCGTCTGGAGATGGAGCGAATCCATAGAGAGAACCAGGCGCGTATCGAGCAAGAGAGAATAGCGGCGGAGGAAGCGCAGAGGAGGGCGCACGAGGAGCAGGCTAGGCTGCAGAGGGAGCTTGAGTGGCAGATGGCGAGGAGGAGGCGTAGGAGGCGTCATGGTGATTGCTTCGTTATGTAGTAGGTTACTGGAGACTGGTCCCGGTCATGGAGGTTTGGCTTGAGCTCCCGTGCTGCGGCTGGTCGCAGTATGATATGTACGACAGTGTAGCCTCTGCCTCTCTGTTTTGTTGTATCATTCAATTGTATAGGCCTCCCGATATGCGATATTCCATTGACTATGCCCACAAATGTCGTTGGACAGTGAGATTGACCGATTTAGGAGACGGCAAGTTGCAAGAAAGGACTCGGAGGCTGGGCGTCAATCTTATCTTATCTCTATTCATCACGGAGCGAGATCTCCGCTTCTGCACCGCGGTCCCACCTCGGGGCGCGTCTTCCTCTTTCCCTCAAACCCCAATCATGGTCCTCCTACCTCTGCTACGGCGGCTACCTCCTCTACGGCACAGTATACCAACAGCGCATTGCTGGGCCAAGCCACCATTCCAGGACGCAGGTTCGCACCCTGCCGACGGCTGTCAACTCAACCCTCCTCCTCCTCCTCCTTCGACCTGGACTTTGGCGTGTATCGCATCATCCTCCCCGAAGAGCCCTTCATATTCGGGACATCCCATATACCCCGGCGCCCAGTACCCCCCAATATCCAAGCACCGCCATACGTCACTGGCAGGAAGCTTACTCCGGAGGAAAGGGACTTTCGGGGGAAGATCCAGCTGGGTGGGGAGCAGGAAAGGGGTGTTAGGCAGGCTGGTAGGCTAGCGAAGAGGGTGAGGGAGTATGCTGGGGGGTTGGTTAAGGTGCGCTACTATTTGGTTAATGTGGAAGGAGGTGGGGAGCTGAGATTTGGATATGAGAGGTTGGAGTGACGACGGACGAGATTGACCGAGCTGTGCATGAGTACATCGTCAAGCACGGAGCGTATCCATCACCACTCGGGTACCAGGAGTTCCCGAAAGCTTGTTGTACGAGGTACGCACATGCTCGTTGTTTTCTCTATCCCAAGAGCGTTTGAAGGCTTATTCGTTCGATGTGGTAGCGTCAACAACGTAGTCGTCCACGGAATACCCGACGAGTGCGTAACGCCCATTCTACAGCATTCTTCTAATATTCAAACTTATTCGTCTGGTCGTAGTCACCCTCTCGAAGATGGCGACATCATCAACATCGACATAACCCTATACCTGAACGGCTATCACGGCGACACCTCCCAAACCTTCCTCGTAGGCAACGTCGTACGTCTCCCTCCTCTCCCTCCCTCCTTCCCCCTTATTCCGGTATCACGGCGATCGCGAGCAGCATCGCCAATCTCGATGAGCGGTTCCCTGAACTGGCGAAGTATGTTGGGAACGGCTCTTGCGCGCTCGCCAATGGGACGTCGATCATGATGGCACAGAAGAATGGGGACGGCTCGGTCAAGACATACTCGTTCATAAGGGTTGGGGAGGGCTGGAAGGAGAAGAGCGGAATCGACTGGTCAAACCAGAAGAAGGCGATGACACAATTCGTCGAGCGCTTCCATGCCGATTGGGCGGATGAGGCCAAGGCGCTCCTGCTTGACTGCGACGAAGGCGACCTAGCGGTTCGACCACTCTATATGTATCCCCGAGGCTATAAGCTGGAGAAGGAGTACTCTGGGTGAGTGTCATCGTTTCATCTCAATCCGTCAGAATGTCGTTCTGACCCTTCCTTACTGCAGAGTGACCCTCCTCGGAGATGCAGCTCATGTCATCACCCCGTTCACTGGCACCGGAGTGAATATTGCCATGCACGACGCCCACGACCTCAGCATAGCTCTTGAGAAGGTCGCTTACGAAGGAGCTTCCATCGATGAAGGGCTAGAGGGGTTTGAGAAGGCGATGTTCGAGAGGTCTGGATTCTGGGCCGACAGATGCGAGCAGAACCATAACATGTGGCTTGGTGGGAAGTCGCTTCAGGAGATGGTCGACCAGATGATCAAGTTGTTTGGTGGGCAGACGTAGTGCACCTGCATGTGTCATTCTTGTAGTATTCCTATGAACGAACGGCTACCATCATCAGCTTGCTTGCGAAGAGATAGGCATCCTCAGCCGAAGCCTTCAAATAGAGCTCTTTCATTCTCTTTCGCCAGCATCCTAGTACCTATCCAAGTGCGGCATAGGGATGCAATGGTAGACGATACGCGTCTCTTTCATCCTGGTGGCGTGCGATCAGGCCGTTGCTTTCCGGCATTCTTCTCCGGATTTCGGCGAAGCGTCGGCGGGTCCATATGTGCGCCCAGTCCCTCTCGATGGATGAATCCCGTGCATCAGCGGACGTCCCTTCGCAAAAAGCAGGCTAGCTCTCCTTCGCTCACTCGAAAAATCTGGGTAAAGGAAGGTCAGAAATCACCCATGATATCCCCTCTCCCTCGGTCCTGAGGCTTCCACGATATCAAAAAGAGACGACGTACATAATAGAATATTACGTCTTGCCAGACGCACACTCGACGCACACGACGTACATAATAAAAAAATTACGACGCGATGGATAGGGGTGAAGCGAGGCGCGCGGTGGCATTTGTAAGCAAAAAACAAGATAACTCACCAGCGCCCGACCGACGCGTTCGGGGTTGCTCCTACACCGCTTGGTATAAAGGCCAACACGCTTTCACCATGCTAATCCCCCAACCCACACCAGGATCACAGAGACACCTCTATCTTCTACCATGACTTCCGGAAACCGCACCTCTTCTATCAGAGTCGCAATCGTTGGCGGAGGTCCATCAGGCTTGACCCTTGCTTGTATCCTCAAAGCCATCCACATCCCGTTCACCGTCTTCGAACTCGACGCCTCCCGCCATGCTCGCAGTCAAGGCGGTATGCTCGATATCCACAAGCATTCAGGCCAGCTCGCCCTCGCCAAGGCCGGGCTGCTCGACGAGTTCAAGAGACGCATGCGCGTCCATGCGACGGACTTTTACCTCCGCGACCATACTGGGAAGGTGCTGTGGTTCCGCACGGAGAGAGAGGTAGCGGACCCAGAGAGACCAGAGATAGACCGAGCGGAGCTGAGGAATATGTTGTTGGGACCGTTGGACGAGGAAGACGTGAAGTGGGGCAAGAAGTTTGTGAGGGCTGAGAAGGTTGATGGGACTGAAGCAGGGTCCAACTTCGTCTTACACTTCGGCGATGGGTCGACTGCCGGAGGGTTCAACGTTCTTGTTGGTGCGGATGGGACTTGGTCGAAGGTTCGCCCTCTTCGCAGTAACGTTCCGCCTCCTTACGTTGGGGTGACTGTCATTACGACCAGCATCGCCAAGCTTGACGAGAGTTTCCCTGACTTGGGAAAGTTCGTTGGGAGCGGGTCTTCCATGCTCGTCGACGGGAACTCGGCCGTCATAGCTCAGAAGAGCGGCGACGGGACAGTCAAGACGTACTCTTTCATACCGGTTCCAGAGGATTGGAAGGAGCAGTGTGGGATTGACTGGTCGAACCAGAAGAAAGGATTGATGGAATTCGTCGAGCGCTTTCACTCGAACTGGGCGGAGGAGGCGAAGGCGCTGCTGGTCGAGTGCGACGAAGGAGATTTGGCTATTCGTCCTCTCTACCTCTATCCGAGCGGTCACAAGCTCAAGAAGGCTTGTTCCGGGTAAGTTACCTCTGCCTTCTCGAGGATTCCCTCTTACTGACTTGCTTCATTGACAGGGTGACCCTCATTGGCGATGCGGCCCATGTTATCACGCCTTTCACTGGTACTGGCGTGAATAATGCCATGCACGACGCGTACGAGCTCGGACAGGCGCTTGAGGAGGTAGCGTTCGATGGGGCCAATGTCGACAAAGTCCTTCAGAGCTTCGAAGAGACCATGCTAGAGAGGGTCGCATTCTGGAGTGACAAGAGCTTGGAAAACCAGAAAGCGACGCTCGGTGGGAAGCCTGTCCATGAGATCTTAGAGCACTTCGCCAAGGTGTACTAGTCGGAAGTCGTACAAGTTCAGTGTAGCCAGTATGTGAGACAAGTCGAATAGGTGAAATTGAGTTGCAGTTTGTGTGTCTTCTATTCCTTCCCAGAAATCGTGCTGTGCAACCTCTGTTCCTGGGATAATCTCGCTGTGTAGTTGACCAATTTTCTGAAAGTGTCCGGAGCATGTACTCCGTGCGGTCATTCAGATCTCCACGACTCTGGTCACTCGTCCAATCCCTGCTTCACGATTTCGATTCGTTGCCCCGATGATGCGCTCACAGCCCCCAGGAACCGCTTTACCACTGTAAAAAGAGGTATATGAGCCGTTCTATCGATACTACCACAAGCGCACCTTCAAGTTGAAGTCCAGATGCCATTCCCCATTGTCGACATCGTGGTTCACGTTCAAGAGGCGCGCCTGATGAGGGCACATGATGGCGTCGCGCTGGAAGCTGTTGCCAAACAACGACAACGCGGAAAGCCCCTGAATTACCGCGCCGCCTCTTCAACCAATACGCCCATGGCCGCAACGACACAGACTGCCTCTATGACACTGTTCAGTTCTAATTCTACCCTTTTTATTTCTAGACATTGAGTGAACTACGTGGTTCGTGGTGGGCTCCCCAAATTGGCGGGTCAAATATAAATTCGCAAAACTGTGAAGGGTGCGTGTCCTGGTCCTGAGTGTAACCAGACTCTCTAATGCCTTTTCAGGGATGTCTATAAATCATATATACAACTTAAATGCCAGGGACAAGCGAAAAGGCGTGAACTACCTCCGTTCCCGACGGTCCCTGACCACAACACGAAGAAGACCCTGGCCGCAGTCGCGTGGGATGTGAAGGTCGTCCTTCTATTGCTTCGCGCCGTAGTCTGCCGAACGTCAATCGGCCCTCAAGGTCCAAGAAGCGCTACTACTCTGGCTCATGACCACGCCACCATCTCATGTGTGATATGCCGAGGGTACTTTTGCTCATCGAAACAATCGCCGTTTGAATCACCCGTGCTGCATCGATCTCACTGACCACCTCACGCTCAACCTCGCAAGCCATGCGGAGCTCGCAACCACTGCCGCTATCTGCCACTGAGGAGGTCGTGCAAGGGCTTCGGAGCGCAATCGTCGATTTACAAGGGCAGATCGAGGAATTGAAGCAAGACAAGCGAGATCTTCGGTCTGACAAGGAGTCCCTGAGGTCGGAAGTCGCATCGCTGAGGGAAGATCTGAAGGAGGTGCAGGGAAGGTCGAATGATCTTGCACAAGATGTGCAGAAAGCAAGATCTGAGGCTGAGGAGTGGAAGAAACAGTGCGAGCTCGCTAAGATCGCTTTAGAGTCACTGAATCGCCTCGAGCCCAAGGCGTCAACTACTCAGGTGCGCCAGCCCTTACTTCCTTTGTCCACCCGATGAAGTGAACACGATTTTAGATCCAGTGCGAAGCCGTTGTGGACCCTGTGCCCGCGGAGACATCTCCAAGTGATTGTGTGCAGCAAGCGTCAACGCTCGCCGCTCCCCAAGTGGCCTCTTCCAGCCTCCTCTCCACAGCACCTCGACCTGAAGTTTACCCTCCCGTTCGTGAAGTTTCGTTGAATTTCGGCCCCTCCGAACCCCCAACATCCCGAGTGAAGCATCCAACGCGACCGCTGCCGGCGGCAGTCACATAGCACCGCAATCACCTGCACCAGCCCCTCGGACGAGCACGAGGAAGGTGAGCATTCCTACTCACTATCATATTTTGCTTCTCACCGTTGAGATCCCTTTGTAGAGGAAGGCAGTTACTCTTGCTGATGGTAGCCGAGGCACGAGCCCAGCGAAACGCGTTGCGACTGTCAAGAAGGTGTGTTTACCTCGACACCCTTCGTCTCCAATTCACTCAACCAAAACGCTCCTCCCAAATCACGCAGTTAAAGCTCTCCTCCCACACGTCACACCCGGGGGTCCCCTTACCTGGCACCTCTCATCCCGGAAACACGTCTTCAAACGTGGGACAAGGGACTTTTGCATTCAAGCGAAACGAAGCGTTCGTCCTTCACCCTGATGTCCTCGCCCAATACCTATCACGCGCTCCGACATTCGACATCAACCCCCCTCCAAGCGATCTTTATGTCTCCCGGGAATTTCTTTCCAATATCTACGGTGGCAGCTCCACACAAAGCGCGCAGCACGTTATGCCCCCTGACAACCCATCCAACTTCACTCATCGTGCTTTCACGTTTCCGAAGTTCGAACTAAACCCACAAATGCCGCTCAATCCAGGACAGAGTGGGGTTATTGTTGCGTCGCGGTATGACAGGAAGACCGGGCATCCGTGGGGGCTTTTCAGGCGGGATATTAGTGGGAAGACGCAGACGTGGATTTACCTGGGAGAGTATGAGTGGAGTGCGGCGGGGAAGATGAGTGTAGAGATTTTCCGTAATCAAAAGGAGAAGGTCAACATTCTTCTTTCATGGCACCGATCCGATCTTACTAACGAGATGATGTGCAGGTCAAGTTGAATTGGGCGAACGAGCTGTTGGGGTCCAAGAGAGGTCTTAGCGACTACTATGTGTCGATGAGAGCTCGCATAGCTCTTAGAAAGGCTGGACTTCTGCCGGCTCAGGACAGTGCTTCGGAAAGGAAGCTCGTCGATAGAGAACGTGCGCTTATCGCTGCATACGAGGGACACCCCGTTAGCCAGCAAGACATCATCGATGCATTCGAAAGAGGCGACGAGGTCCAGCCTTAGCCTTGCCTCATTGAACGTAAACTGACATCTGCGGCCTGCCTTCAACAGATGCTAGATGTGACCCTTCTTCGTTGTGTGTCTTACGACAGGACACTCGCGTTGGATATCGAAGCCAAGTTCCGCAACCCGCCACCCAAGGCGAAGAGGAAAACGAAGAAATCGTATTTCTATCCATCTAATTTCAAGAGTAGCTCGGCTCTTACCCATGGACTCTCCAAACCCGTGAAAGCGAAAAAGAAGTCTCGTCCAGCGCCTACCCCTTCGGAATCAGAGAGTTCGCCTCTGACGGAGCCCAGCGATGCAGAATCGACAAGAGGTATTGGTGTAGAAGGGACGAGCACTACTGAGGTTGAAACATATCTGAATAATGGGACTGGTGTGGATGGTACAGGAGAAGGGGCCATAGATGTCCAGGCGGGTATGAGAAGGGTATACAATTCGATGTTGAGGAATGGATACGAAGACTTCGAGCTGGAGGACGATGAATCGACGTCCGAATCCGATGATGACCTGGACGATTTGTATTATCCATGACGCCTCTCTAACAGGGAACTTATATGCTACCCCTTATGTAGAATCTCCGGCTTGGGCTGGGCGCTTAGCTTCCGGCTTTCGTGTTGCCGGTGACCGAAGTTGATAAGCCCATATTTAGGGTTGAACGTTGCCCCGCCAACGAACTTTCTTCAAGTTGCGGCTTGACTTCCACCTTCCACCTCCAGAGGCAGCTAGACCGGTGACCGGCCTGTCATGTGAGAGAAGGCCTGAGGCCTGTCGTCAGACAGACCGGTGCAGCTGGGTTTTAATCCCTATAGCGAATTTTGATGGCATTTTCCACTTCCAGATTTGGACGAACCGACCTGCTCCCGGTGTATCTCTCGATGTACCATCTCCGGTAGAGCCAACATCGGTGCAGAAAGCGTTTGTATGACACATCTATATAATAATAGGCAGAAATCATCGTCGTAATGGCTTCATTTGACCCTGATCTGCAAGCTCACAGGCTCAAGAGTTTTGAGGGCAAGGTAGTCTGATTTTTCTACGGCAGCTGCGCCCTGAGCGTCTGTTTGGTTCCTGGAGGCTTCCCTTGGCGATACCCTTGCGCCCTCGACCGCGGAACCAGCCTGGAGGAAGGGTTAGCACTCCACCTGGACATCACTGATCGGGGGCACGCTGTGCTTGTGATAGCCCCCCAGTGTCGCTTGCGCGTTGCACATGGATTCGCTAATTCTCGCTACCGGCCAGTAATTCCTAGGTAGATGTCTGAATAGGAAACAGGGAGACTTTCCCAAAATGCATCTGAGAGATCCCAGGAGTTCCGGCGCCTATGACCTCACTTGCCCGCATGTCCCCGACGTATCCCGACGTCCGGGCTAAGCACCTCTGCTTTAAGCTGTCGTCGTTGAGGACAAGGCTGCGCCGTGTCGTGGGTGCTTGGACTTGTCGCTCCAGCAGTGTGTAATCTCGAACTTGTGCACTGCAGTAGCTCAATGGGATTCAACTTGAAATAGATGAATTCAGTGTACTTTATCAATAGACTACGCGATACACTAATAATGTAGGTGACCCGAATGTACAGTAGGATTAACGACAGAATAATAGCGATGGGAGAATTGCGCGACGACAGGATGTCTATAAGATGGAAAGGTAAGGGATAGGTTGTGACTGAGAGGCGTCGATAGCGGGGAGTACAGAGAGGGTGGGTGTAGCAGACGGCTGCGTAGGGGCTGCCGAGGTAGATGTGTTCCCCTTCGCTTTACGTGGTCCCCTTGGAACCCCCTTGTCCTTACGTGGCTTCCTTGGCTTAGTCGCAGTGCCAAGGACCTCGCCGTTAGGCCCTTGAACGGATACTATGAATAGATCGTCGGCCTTGCGCTTGAGCGAGTGAGAGGAGGAGACTTGTTCTGAGGTCATGTTGGGGTTCATGGATGTCAGGGTTGTGTTGGCGATGGACATGTGCATTGACGGAGGGGGAGGGTTGGTGGAGGGGTCCGAGGGGACATTGATAGTGCCGTCCGGTGGGGCCACAGTGCTAACGGAGGTGGAGGTAGGGGCAGCACAGACGGAGATGGTGGAGGCGGTGGCGGCAATAGAGGA
>JANDKE010001690.1:0-13099 GCA_027627275.1 Coprinellus aureogranulatus | reverse complement strand
GGATTCTAGAAGTCTCACACCTTTCCTCGGACCTCAGTGCTCCCTGGACCCTGCACCGGCACTCGTTCGTTCATCCGGAGTTCACCCTGGCCCACCGCAGTCGACGCACGCAAACGTTATGCCAGCAAGCAACTTGGCAAGCGCCAGCCAAAAATCGTAGCAGGTTGTCGCTTGCTCGATAATCACATGCACACCTCCCTCTCCCTCTTCAACCGAGCGAGCGGGGGTCTTCTCTTTTGTTCTTCCCCCCCTCATCTCCTCTCCCTGATTTCCTCCACTTTTTCCTCTGTCTTCTTTCCTTGGGTTCATGTTGGTTTTGCTGGGTTTGGCGGATTCTGTTAAGATCTATTATGCTGGTGCATCTCTCTTCTCCCACTCTATCTATGCTTTCTTGTTGCTGTCGGCACTACATACACGTTCATGTGCTGGTTGCAAGCCTTCTCTATCCTCTCTATCGCATACTGGCATACAGACTATTTATTCCTGCGAATGGCTACTACTACGGATACTACGACATTGTGATACGTACGATACGACTTTCTGACGATACCATACACGATTTTGCCCTGCTTTACTTTGCATACGATGAGCGAGCTTTGATATACCCCACCCACACATTGCATAGAGTTATTCAGTGATACCCCGTCCCACCCTACGTACGATGAGCCTTCGGGAGGCGTTGAATCAAAGTGCCTCCCGTTCAATCTATACTGCACAGCTGGCTTCTCTTCACATCCATTCTACGGCGATAGCGTTCTCAAATGTGTATCCTAATGCGTAATTACTCAAGTCTCGACTTCCATGCCTGCGCACTCTGCCTCACGACTTCATTTGCGAGCTTCAATAGGGCAAGATTGGGAGCACAGTGGTGTGCGTGAGGTCAAAGGTGAGGTAGGATGTACGTACGATGACGAAGCTGGAGGGAGTCGGTGACGGTATTGTATACCAATTGAATTGAGTGCCAAATCCGAATCTATTCTAGTGCGATTTGAAGCTGGGACTGGTTTGGGAAGGGTCCAAGCCATTGCGGGGTCGGAGTCGGATGTTTCGTGTGCGGGTGCGAGTAGAGGGACGGGGACGCCGTTACTGGTGGACTTGGATCTTTTGAAGGTACCGCTTTTGAACTCTGGGGTGAATGCACGAGGGAGTCAATGATATCATGGTACGTACTTTGAACTGCGGCATCGTCACAATTAGAGTCTGTATTGACGATCTATCTATCTCGGGAAAGGAAGGGTAAGTTGGAAGGCGTAGAGATCAAAGGACGGTACATAGTTCCGGGCCACGTTTACACTGAGTTGCTTGGGTGAAGGGTATATCGATGATATCATGGTAAAGTACGCCTGGCCGATTGTTCACATTCAGAGTCTACATCGCGATCCGGAAAAGAAGGCGAGCGAGGAGATCAAGAGGCGGTACTGCCTGTGCTACTTGGCTTGACATGCACGGTTTCGGACGAGCTTATATGTGAAGATGTGACGTACGGTGAAGGGTAGAGGGCAAGAAAGACGGATTCCGGGAGTTAGGCGCCGGGAGCCTGAATCTAAACCGTGAAAGACGGTGAACGAGGTGTTGAAGGGTGAGTGTGTGATGGGGTATGACGAGGATGGAATCACAGGAAGATAAGGGTTTATGGCATTCGCGGGTGACGATACAGGGCGGATTTGAGGGAGTCGCGTCGCTGATAGTAGCATTTCACTTAAAAAGGTAGGTAGAAAGCAGCGTAATCGTGTCCGTATTGGGTGGGTTGCCGCGAAAGCCATCCACGCGGTAATAAGCGCCCGCGTGCGACCTCAAATCAGGCCTGATCGGAGGTGCCTGGCGAGATGACCCTTGGCCTCGAGAACGACGTCGCTTCTTCGAAATAGCGGTCCCCTTCATCACTGAGTAGCTCCGTAGCGATTATATCGACCTCGAGCCGATGGCGTTTCCCACTATACACGATCCTATGAACAACGCGGTTCACTCGGAAGGGTATCCCGGGCACAGAAGTTCTGTACTCGTATTCGGCGCTGACGACAATGCGCTGGTCTTGCCAGTTGGGAGCAGGCCGTCTGTACCGGCCCCTGAATCGCAGAATCGTGTCAAGAAACGAGCGCAAGGGGTCTCCAGAATTAAAGCAAGGTGTGTCTGCGGGCAATTTCTTGAAGAGCATGTGTAAGCAAAGCGTTTGGAGGTGGGAGAAATGCGTTGCGACCAGATCAAGGGTTGTCTCCTGAAACCAATTCTGAGCTGCCGGAAGGCTTGAGAGGTCTAATCACTTACTATCCTTCGTGTCGACGGGAACGTCACGGGTATCGTATAAGGAAGGTCCAACCGTAATATCCGCATCGTTGATAGGAAATTGTGGCTCAGCGCACGGGATAGACCTACTAGAACGGGGTCTTTCCCGCCCGGATCGGTCACATCGCACGCAGGCCAGAGGCGTAGGTCTTCTAGGGTCTTGTGGTGGACGGGCAATCCATGTTGAAGGAAGTTTGACAAGGTGTCAGGGTCTCCGAAAGATGTGTTTGATACGAACTGGAAGGAGCGTAGGCCTTGGTAACCTTTCAAGTAATCCATCAAGGGAACAGAGAGGCGTTCGACTTTGATAGTGGCAAGCTTTACGCCTGACGAAAGCAAGGCCGTCCAGAGATGCTGGTCGGCTTCCCGAATGTTGGGAATTTCGAGAGACGACAGCGATACGAGGAAGGAAGCCCAGGTTGGCGAGGGGGGGAACGTAATAGAGCAGGCGGCGAGGCTGTATACCGTCGGCCACGAGCTTTTCTTCCAATGGTGCGTGAAGGCGTCACCTAGATAGATCAGTTGTGTATCTGGCACAGAAGGCCTGATCTCAAGCTGCTGAAGCGCAGGTGCTTTGGCAACCAAGTAGTAGATAATATTCACCGCTGCGTCGTGTGCCTCAATAGACGGTTGAACACTGCCAGTGGTGTCCTCGAGGTATGTCAAGTCCAGGGAGAGGGTCTTTAGCCTGGGTAGGCTAGGTTCCGCGACGCCAGTCGACCTGTGTCTGCTGACTCTTGACTGGCTTTGGAGCAGTCTCAACTCAAGGATTTCGAGATGAGTAATGTGACAAATGGCGTTGAGGACCTCTTCGTTGAGGTGGCCGCAAACAACCCAGCTGTGAATCAGTCAGCTGGAACATGATTCCGAAAGTAAGGTTGGGGTGATGCATACCGCACTTCGCGTAGAGCTCTCATCTTCCCAACTATACCCGAGAGGATGCCCCACAATGGGTTTGAGATCGGGTAGCTGTGCCCTTCGAGATGAAGGGCCTTGCACGAGGTGTCGAACGTATTTGGGGATGAAACTAGCTCTTCGATCTTCACTAGATCTGTCCCGATTCTGATCCTCGTAGCAATGCGATGCTTCAAAATCTCGTTCAAGCTGCGGCATACCTGCCTCAAGCTAAATGCTGCCAGCTTCGTAGAGAACTTAAGTGAGGCATTCTGTGTCAGAATATAGAGGTTGGTCGCGTGAGGTACAGAGCCACACCTCATCGTCTTCAGACAGTATCTTCAGAAGAAGTTCGACAGGAAGGTCTGCCAATGTCGCGAATGTGTAATTCATGTTGCAGAGCGTTGAGGAAAGCTAGTGCTTCGGGTATCCTGCTGAAGGTTCACAGGGACGGCGTGTCTATTGAAGTTGGTCAACAGCGGAGATAAGCGTCCAAGCGAAAGGTTTGTCGATGGGTTCAATGCTTCGGTCCCCACGCTATGCATCTCCGACACGGGTGTATAGCGGCCTGCGCGTGCTCAACGAGGATCTGGATTGTTGAGTTGTGCCAGGCTGCAACGCACCGACTAGCTTCTGAGCTTGGAGGCTAGAAGCTCCGTTCGCGCCAACTTATGGTTCAAGACCAAGAAGATTACAATCCTGGCGTACTATTGGGGATGTAGGCTGAGGAATATCGCGACGAACAGAAGCGAACTAGGACTTCTGAATCAAGTCTCCACATCGACATAGTCGTTCCCCTCATTCAACAACTCCGTAAGCGCATAATCCATTTCTAGGCCATACTTCTTCCCGTCCTCGATAGGCTTAACCTGATATCCAATATGAGTTATGATCTGGGGGAGGCTGTCGATGGTGAAGTTTGATTCGAACGTCCTGATGACCACCTGCAAGTTTTCCCAGTTTTGCGGGCATATCCCGAATCGATACAGCTTGAGCGCGTCCAAGATCGTTCGGAGGGGATCGCTTGATGCTTGAGGGTAATAAGGATGACTCCTATGGCGTTGCACGCCTACTATGTAGATATATAGAATCTTGAGTTCGTTGGATAATGCAGCGAGGTCGTTCAGCATAGTGTTCTGTTCAGTCAGTCGATGCGGTATGAATCAGGACGGATCTTGTGGCGAGAAACCTGATCATTGACTCACAACTCTTTCCTGTATGTGCACACGCCCCACAGCGAAGACGAAGTCCAATCTTTCGAGACGGCGAAACCTAAATAAAGGTCGCGTTGCGAAGCTGTTCTCTGGTATTGACACATAATCCCGGTCGTGGTGGACGTAGCTGGAGTCCCGTGCCGCACAGAACCTTAAATCAAGTAGTGTGGTCCGGTGTTCTGTTAGTGCACTCTTGAGGAAAGAATCAATTACAGCTGAAGATCCTGGTCCGAAGGCCCATGTACTGTTCCCCACTTGAAATGCCTGTAGTCCACGATAACCGCGCAGATAATTCTCCAACCCAATCGAAAGCATGCCGACTTTTATCGTCACCAATCGAATGCCGGATTGACGTAGTGTTGACCAGATGTTCCGATTCGATTCACAGTTGCGGCCGTTCTGTATCTCGAGAGACGACAGGTGAGAAAGGAATGGCGACAAAACGCTTGGCGAAGCAGTGTAAGGGGTGATAGAGTTGACTATGATGCTACGAAGAGTGGGTCGGAAGTCCTTTTGACGCGCGATCTCCGTGTCAATGTACCGGATATCGAGTGAATCCAGCTCGATAGGTCGGATCGCAAGATGCTCAAGGTTATGTGCGTTGACGACCAAGTTGCCAATGGCTTTCATTGTCCTGAGATCAATGACAGAGAATTCGAGGTCAATGGACTTCAACTTCGAGAGCATCATTTCAGGCAAACCAAGGCTATCTGAAGGGGACGTGTGGCTGAACGTCAATTTGATATTCTCCAACAATGGCAGTGATGCAATGGCCTCCAGAATGGTTTGGTTCAGACGTTCGTGGTGAACCCACCTGTAATGTAGTACGTCAGGTCACGATGTTGCGTGGCGTCTAATCGTAACGAATACTCACTCTACAGTGCGTACACCTTTTAGCTTAGTGACTAGACCAGCGAGAGACGACCATCCACGGTCCCCCAAAGGGCATTGGAAGCCTTCCAGGCGCAGAGTCCTCGCCGACTCGTCGAATATGCTGGGCTTCGCTAGCATGTCTTCTACTTTTTCGAGGTCACCTCTTATACGAAGATACTCTGCAACCCGGTGCTTCACAATGTCGTTGAGACCGCGAGACACAAAGCGCAGTCTTCTCAAAGATCGACGTGTATCAAACTTGAAAATGTATCAGTGACATCTGGGTATCCGTGGGTGGCTTGAACATTACCTCCTGGTCTTCTGCCAGGACCTTGAGGAGTATCTCAGTCGGTAAGTCTGTCAGAGTTGCACGGGTGAGATTTGGTTCCCTTCGACAAGTGAAATCGTTCGCGTCGACCATGGCTCGGTGTGTGCGTGCGGTGATGTTGTTGGTGGTGGTGTAGTAGGAACCGGTAAGTGCGTCACATCCCTGGACTTCCGCCGATAGGCAGGGACCGAACAAACATTGTCAAAGGAAGCCTCGGACAGAAGCGACGGGTCCGAGTCCGTAGACTCACCTAAAGGGTCCAGATTTGGACTACCAAAGTCGGTCAGTTCCGAATGACTGAAGAAGATGTATGCTGGGAAAGCTCTGGGAGCGAACGAGCTCGATTCTTCAGGCCTCAGAAGCCCAATGAAAACTGCATTTCCTATTGAGATTCGCCTTTACGTACCGGCCCTGCCTTGGAGGTATGTACTTACTTAGAACTGATTCTAGGGCAGTACCCTAACGCGAACAATCGGGCGGGAAGGCGGGCACCAGACCGCAAAGCGGAGCCAAACTTGACCGCTTCGCCGAGGCATCCTCAAGACGTACTATGTCCANATCCATCCCTCCNTCCAAACCTTGCAGAGAAACATTTCCAACCTATAAGATTATACTCTCGTCCATAGTGCGAGCACCCTCCTCGTTCAGCTTCTCCGTA
The DNA here is from genome assembly GCA_027627275.1 of Coprinellus aureogranulatus. Taxonomy (NCBI): domain Eukaryota; kingdom Fungi; phylum Basidiomycota; class Agaricomycetes; order Agaricales; family Psathyrellaceae; genus Coprinellus; species Coprinellus aureogranulatus. Next base: position 6,849 of record JANDKE010001690.1, on the reverse strand, counting down.
TCTACAGGATCAAGCCTCAAGCCGTGCTTCCCACTCTCTTTGTCTTCCACCACCCGATATACGACCCTGTTCATGCGAAGNTTCACCCCAGGGATTGTGACATGGTGCGGGTCAAAGGCCTTGACGACTACACGAAGCGTCTTCCACTTGTTGGGCANCATATTCGAATTGAAATGGACACGTTCGAAAGCTGGAAGCACTTCTCCTAGTGCAGCGCCGGTGTGCGGTTGACCATTGATGTAACCCNATCGTTTTAGNCCCACGATCGTGAAGGAGAANATCTCGATGTGTGTAGAAAGCGCCGGAAGGACTCCCAGAGTAAGAGGAACATCCTGGTATGAGGACGGGCGGGTGAGAATCTGGCATATATTCGAGGGATAGAAAGACTTACAATTTTATTAGAGGGCTCAACCGCAATGATGAAGTCCAGCCGCTTGAGGGCACGGAAACGATGCAAGATTCCTGTAATCCGTTGTTGGCAGTCTCTGACGGCGACGTACGAAGAATTGTTGACGTCGGCAAAGAACCTCAATTCGTGAAGCGTTGCTCGATGCCTAAGGAGACCCGATTGGAGTAGCTTTACCAGATTATCCCGATACAGGAACTCGTCCCATCCAGATGGTAAAGACATCCAATCTGTAGGATGAGCCGTACGTGTCGTACGTGTCGCTAAACTGAACGAAGACAGCCCCTGATAGCTGAGAAGGTATTGATCAAGTGGGGTAGAGGGTATCTCGACTTTGATTGCCTTCAGTCTAACACCCGATGCGCGTAATGCGTTCCAAAAAGCTGCATCTTCGAACTTGGTGTTTGAAATATCCAGGGAAGAAAGTTGGGATAGGGAAGCCAGAGCAGTGGGCGGTGTTGGAAGGGTTGCCATTGCTACCTTGATGATGCGGAGGGACGAAAGGCTCCCCACACCCTCAAGAATAAGCGGTTGAGATCCGTTATGTTCGATTTCCAGCCCTTCCAATGCAGAGCCGTTCTCCACGATATAGGAGATGGCATCCTTGGTGTTGTCATCAATATCCTGATCGGAACCACCCAAGTATAACAGGTGCAGCCCAATCGTCTTCAGCTTTGACAATAAAGAAATAGGGAGCTGAAGACTATCCCCTGCCGGACCACCGACGATGAGTAGCTCGAGATCGGTTAACTGCGGGAGGGAGCAAAGTGCATTGACAAGATCTTCGTGCAAGCGCCCTTGCTGAACCCATCTGCAAGTTCGCTCAGCTGAATCTGTTATGACCATCGCCACGCAGGAGTATAGACCTACCGGAGTGATTTGATACCTTGCGTCCTCTGAAGTAGTTTTGCCAGACCCTTCCACTCCTCCGCCGACATTGATCTGACGTTGGAAAGGCTCACTCTTTGCGTCGACGTTTCAAAGGCTGTGGGTTTCGCCAGCATCTCCTGAATCTGTCCACGATATCTTGGGAGTTCGACGTATTCAAGAGCGCGATACTTCACGACATTGTCGAATACCCGACAGACTTGTCTCAGTTCCCGAAGAGACCGTTTCGTCGTGAGCTTAATGCCACATCAACACCTGCTCGCTCACGGTCAAGTTGTCGGTGCTGCGTCTCACCTCCCCGTCCTCGAATATGATCTTCTCGAGTAGCTCGACCGGAGCGTCCGACAAGCGCACTCGAGTAGAAGTTTCCGAAATATGAGCAGCAGACATTGGTGACTTGATGATGGCAGGAAGAGAACCAGCGTGGACGAATCGTCCGAGCGCGGCTATCATGTCTGTATGGCACATATACTGGGTCAAAATTCGACCCAAATTCGACGTAGTTTCTTGACATGTTGGGATCGGGATAAGACATAATTTGAGCATGTTCGTGCGGAGCATGTAAAAGTTAGCATGTTAGGCAGCAAGGTTTTCAGCGCTTGTTGGACTGAAACGGGAATCAGCACTTGTTGGGAGGAAGTCAAAATCTGTGCATGTCGGGCGGAGTGCGAACTGGAGCATGTTGCTGAGTTAGGATAGCCTAGATTCGGGCCGCGCTTGGACGCGTTACGCTTGTCCTCTTTCTCATTATTGACGTTCGTCGCGATGGCCTAGCTCCCAGAGGAATTAGGCATACAACACAATCGCCCGGGGTCTCGTGCGGTTCAGAGATAGCGCCTTCCGTATGAAGTAATTCTACGGAGATCTCACCGAGGAGGAAGGTAAGAGCACGACTTAGAACGAACGGCCTTGTGCGTAAGCTCGACGAACCTCTCCCTTAATATATCTTTGAACAAACAATGCTCAGGCGCCTCTCATGCCTCGTATGCGCCCTCGCATTCTGTTCCATTGACAAGCTCTTCCAGGCATGTACAGCGCTGCAACCTTTTCCATCGAACACTGCTCATCCTCCCATACCCGACTTGAGCCACCACTCGCGGTGGGTTCTGTACAGGCCTGCCATACGGCTTGGCCGTGTATCGATGCCTTTTTTAAGGAATCACCGATTGGAGATGCCCCCGATGGTGGGCCTGAGACCGCATCGGTTTTGCTGTCTGTGCGCTCCATGAGGTAGGGTGACAGTTTGAGCCGCGCGCTTTGCATTTCTATCCGAGCCAAGGCTCCAGATTCACTGAAGTTCCTAACATGTCCGCTAAGTTCCTGAGATATGCCATACCCCCTAACCTGTCCGAAGTCTCGCCATTCCTGCGACCTGCACCTGGTTCAAGGCCAATCTACAACATGCTCAATTTCCGAGTCCAATGGTGCATGCCAAAATTCTCAGGTTCAACATGCTTAGATTTCGAGAGGAACTCTCGACATGTGTGTATATGATACGAAAACACGCAAACGTGTACGAACTTTGAATTTTGACCCAATATATGCGCCATATGTCTGGCATCATGAACGCCACCATCGCACGATGGCATTAGGGGCATTCTGTGCGCCAAAATGAGGTTTGTTGTCGACCGCAGCATGATAGCGATGTGGGAGAGGTTCAGGAAAGATTCGTATACGACTGAGAGCACTGTCCCGGTTGGCGCAGCGATCGAGCTGAGTTTAGATTCCACGCGACGCATATATAAAGTCTGAACGATACCTACTGGCTCGGGACTCTCCTTTTACTCCTACTTCTACCACCTCCTCCTACGCGAGCATCTCAATGCACCAGAGGTGAGATGTTTATATGCTCGCCTTTGGCGGTTCGACGATGATCGTCTATTTGCCATGGGAATCGCCTTGCTCAAACCCGCCCAATAGGCGCGCGAATAGATCGTCTAAATTCAACCCCCGGCGTCACGTCCGGCGAGGCCTTGGCCTAGCAATGAACGCTTACCTGTGAAGGCATCGCATTTCCACTTCGGTACTTACACAGTTCCCACTTATACCGCATATAGCGAGCGTCTCACTATGATTAGATGGCCTTCCAACCCTAATCAGCGGCGGCGAGGGTACCGTCGGAACCGCTACGTCTTTCTAGATGGAACAAAAGTCCCGCCCCATCCCAGTTTCCCTGAAATTCGATAACTCTCCTCCTCGCTTCCATCGCCTGGGCTTGGGATGACGCCTCGCGTATTCTGTCCGGGAGTACTTGCGGGAGCATTGTGGCCTCTGTGAAGTCATTCTCCCTTGTGTCGCTTAGCGGTCCTAACTCTTCATATCTGGCAGAATTGCGACGTGAATTAAAGCAACCACGAAGTTCCTTACGTCTCTTCCGCCCTCCAACGCCAGCGGAGACAGCACGAAGCGCGGATCGAGGAAAAGGCTGCTGTAAAGGGTTAACTCCATTCAAGTGACACGTGATTGGTTGGTTCGACTTCGCGCGAGTCGCGTGCCAAGCCACTCCTCCTTCCCCTTTCCCTCCTCCCACGTCCTATTTCCACTTCTCTCCATCGCGACAAATTACCCAGAAACCTTTAACCTTCGTATGTCTTTGTAGCTCTGGCTGGGTGGGCGATATATTGAATCACCTTCAGATAGGAAGAACCCCACATTCACTACTAACGACCTTTTATTTTACAAAGACAATTCTAGAATTTCATCCGTTGTAGAACCATGGCCGCTCCTACACAGGAGTATCCCCCATGGCTGACCCCAAGCGCGGTAGTTAGTACCAACGCTGCAGGGGAGGTCGTCACATCGACCACCATCGTGTATCTACCGCTCACATATTTGGGGCCCAGCGTCAGTGCCGAATAACACGTTCCTCAGGGTTCCCCAACTGATAGCCACTCTAGATTCCCCTCAACTCCCTGTACACGTATGGCGGCTCGACATATCCCCCAACGATCGTCACTGGGTTTATCACGACGACTTCCTCTTCGCCCACACCTACAACAACACCTACAACAACCGCTGCGACACCTACGACCTCGAACACGACCTCAAACACGACTTCGACTGCGTCGCCTACAACCGCAGCTCCCACAACCTCTACCACCACCTCGTCTACAACCTCCAGCTCACCGACTATCGCGCCTAGCTCTTCAACCACCTCTATTCCCACCACCTCCTCTTCGACATCAGCATCTCCCACGACCACCTCCCAGGGCCCTTCCGCTACTGAGCCATCCTCAGTCGGCTCGCTGTCGCGGGGACAATTAGTTGGCGTAATCGTCGCCTCTATTCTCGGCCTCATCTTCCTCTTCGTTTTCCTGCTCGCCTTCTGGCTATGGTGTAAAGGGCGCCGGAATAGGCGCCGATCCGGCCAATTCTCCACCATTACACCGCTGGAAGACGATTATTTCATTGTCGGCGAGGACGGAAACAGGACACCGGGAGAAGGTTCTCCAAGGCATAGTGGAGAAGAGGCAGATTCATTCTTGCGGAGAAGCAGTAGTCGAAATGGCGGCGGGCATGGAAGTCCTACCCGTCCCCCTCCTGGTATGATGGAGGCCCCTACCGAAATGGGTACCAGGCGTCCAAGTGTTCCTCGCGTCCCCGTTCCTCCTACCGGAAGTCTCTCGTCATCTGGTTCTTCTTCCACGAACACGTCTGGTTACGGAGTGTTATTGGAACGCCCAACTCTCGGGATCCTACCGCCTACGGCAGAAGAAGATCATCCCTTCACTGGCGGATACGCGTTGTCGGATGACGAGATGCGGGAAATCAATCGTGAATCCGTTCTGCCTCAAGAAGAACACGATGACTACACCGGAGCGTACGCCATTACCAAGGACCCCGAACTCGCACCTCCCCGACTCATCGACCCTGACAACGCATTTTCTCGTCCTGACGTCCCACATCCGCAATTGCCGCCTCCTGTGCAGCAGCATCGATTCTCAGCTCAGTCCAATCCATCTATCGTAGACGCCGAAGATGCGGCCCTTCTTACCGCCCGAAGGGTAAATGTGAGCGATTTGCCTGCTTCTGGATTCAACGAAGATGGGACTCCTGCCGTCACTCGCAGTGGCTTCCTGGGAGCCATCGGCCTCGGAGGACTGGCAAACATTGGCCGGCTCAGTTGGTTCAATTCGGGTGACTCTCTGGGCAACTCTGGACGGCACTCCCCCAACCTGACGCCCGAACCTCAACGAAGGTCGAGGAGATATTCACCTACTTTCTCCGCCATTCCAATGACAGATGAGGATGTGGAGGCTGGACGCGCGGTTATGATTCAACGGTCGCCACTCAACCCGGATATCGATTCATTTGGGCGTGTTACGCGGCCTACAATGCCCGGTCTGGATTTGTCAGGGCAGCGTCCCGTCTCAAACGTGAGCGGGAGAAGCGGCACAAGTGCTTCGGGTGCAACAGTATACCATGACGCTAGGAGCTCGATGCCGGGGACGCCAGCAGCTCCTAGGATTGCTACTCCCATCGACGTTGGTCCCGAGCTGGCGATGCCTGAGCATGCGTGGCTAGCAGGAGCAATTGCGGGTCCGGCACCCCCGCCCTACCAAGACGACGACCCTTTCATTGACCACACAGGCGCTGCGCCTCGAATGGATCTCCCTCAACCTGTTCCTTCAACTACGGACGTGGACGACATTCTCGATATGCCAGCACCAAGCGCCCTGACGCACTTCCAGTCGAGCCAGTTCCAGTCAACCGGAAGCTCAGATAGAGATTCTGCTACCGTGAGCAGCATTGGACTGTCGAGGAACCCGTTCCCGCCTGGACTTGATTTCATGGCCCACGCCAAAGAACTTACAGGTGGGACGACTTGGACGCCGGATGGCAGTTTGAGTGCGGCAAGCGGCAGTGTTTCCAGTCCCCTGTGGCAAATGCACCACGTCGCTGCGGCTCATGAAGAGATCAACAATGAAGCACCGACAATCGACATCCTGGAAGAAGAACCTCCTGAGGCGAGGGACACGTGGAGAACGATTGCGAGTGGCGCGGGTGGCGGAGTCACCGAGATGGGAAGGAGGACGACCTTCGGTCTGGTACGTAGATTCTTTCTGTCTAACGAAGAGCGGGACTGACGGGTATCGCAACAGCCTATGTACCACCACCCCGCCGAGATCTCCTCAGAGCAAGGCTCGTTGCACTCCATGCGTTCGCATATCAACCCGCCGTCCATCCGCTCGACAGGATCTGCCCCAGCCTCTGTCTCAATTCGATCTTCCCCCATATGGCCAAGCGCGCTGGCTCCCTCCACTCGTCCGTACACTCTGGATCCCTCAGCTCCAGCTCAAGCCATCGGTCAGAAGCTTCTGCGTCCAGTTCAATCGCGCGTGAACTCGTTAAGCGCGGGAGCATCATCTCTGACAGTCGAGGGAGGAGGTACGACCCACACTGTCCCTGGACCCTCGACCGGGATGCCGCCGCTCTCGCCGTTCGGACAGAGTCGCTTTCGCTACGCCTCCTCGTTCTGCACTGTCACATTCTCATACTCCAAGCCATCTCAGCGGTGAAGCGGTGTTTAAGGATGGGGATATTCCTACGGTTGA
>JANDKE010000169.1:0-34424 GCA_027627275.1 Coprinellus aureogranulatus | reverse complement strand
TCTCTTGGGCGGGGCGTTTCTTAGGAGCCCACTTCCACCGTATTTACTGTTTCATAGGAACCACACTTTCATCAGGCGTGGCACAGCTAGAGAGCTGTACCTACATCTTGTGTCCGAAACGGGAGGCAAGTCCACCGATGAAATCTCGCCCGGTAGAGACCTTACTTACACCGTGCAGCGGCGAAGTTATTCACATCTCTTCACTCGCCCTCCTCAAGGTCACATCCCGGCGTGTTTCATAGAAAACAGCATGCTTAATGTTCTCCGATATCTAGATGCTCAAACATGGCCGAGCAGGTGTACCAATGGAAGTAATGGGCCTGATGCTCGGAGAGTTCGTGGACGAATACACCGTCCAGGTTATTGACGTTTTCGCCATGCCTCAATCCGGCACGACGGTCACTGTAGAGTCAGTCGACCATGTATTCCAGACTAAAATGGTCGAGATGCTCAAGCAAACCGGACGGTGAGTGGTTATTAACTTGCTGAGACAACCGTTTGGTGACATTGGCCCAGACCAGAAATGGTGGTGGGCTGGTATCATTCGCATCCGGGATTCGGGTGCTGGCTCTCAAGCGTGGATATCAACACGCAACAGGTATGCGCCTATGCATCACTGCTGGAATTGCTTCTGACCTACCAACTTTCAGTCCTTCGAATCGCTCAACCCCCGTTCCGTCGCCGTTGTGATTGACCCCATTCAGAGTGTGAAGGGAAAGGTCGTCATCGACGCATTCCGTCTTATCAATCCTCAAACCGTTGTTGCTGGAAAGGAACCTCGACAAACGACATCGAACATCGGACAGATCAACAAACCTTCAATACAGGCCCTCATTCATGGTCTAAACCGACACTATTACTCGATAGCGGTCAACTACCGGAAAACCGAGCTGGAGCAATCGATGCTGATGAACTTGCACAAGCGGAATTGGACGGAGGGACTCAAAGTTCGGGACTTCAATCTGCACAAGCAGGACAATGAGAAGGCGATCAAGGTGTGCCCGCCGCAGATATTAATAGATGGCGATAGTAATTCAAACCCCATTCTCTTCATACAGGCGATGCTATCTCTATCGGCTGCATACAACAAATCGGTTCAGGAGGAATCGACGCTAACCCCAGAACAGCTGAAAACGCGGCACGTTGGTAAACAGGATCCGAAACGGCACCTGGAGGAAGCAGTGGAGAAGGCCATGGGCGACCAGGTTGTGCAGAACCTAGGGACGATGTTGTTGGCCGAGTTGTGATCTTCCTTGTACATGCAACGAGTTATAGGAGGTGTAATTGTATTCCATAGTTCTCATGTAGCGAATGCTACGGTTCTGGGCCTGCTTGCACAAGGCGCGAGACCACCTGTCGTAGAATTCGAAGACGATGATTCTGTCTGATGTTGTACGCACTCCTAGGCCTCTGCTATTGGTCGAATAATGTGTCCCCACTGGAGCTCAAAGCACTAGGGATGACTGAGACGACAAGAATAGCTCAAGTCTTCTATCGACGTTAACTAAGATCAACCTCCTAGCATCCAAACTCTTGTCCGCACTATAGGCGAGAAGGCTAGGAAGACCCCGAATCGACTTGGCGACTCCAGGATAGTGGAAGCTATGACAGATAATTCACGAGGTCTGCGTACCAAGGCCGCAAGTGTGACAGTGGCTACAGGTCAATTGCTGATAAGGACGGGCTGGTGTTTCACTCACTATCGCAAAGTCCCTGACTTCTGGCAAGAAAATAATGCACCGAGCCATCGGAAACGCGTCTATAATGTGAAGAGTACAATGGCTCTAATAGTCTTCCTTGCGGGGCTTGCTCAGCATTGGAATGACACCCATCATACGGGCGCGACGGATGGCCTTGCCAAGCCTTCGCTGGGTCTTGACGGTCAGCCCGGTCTGCGTCCGTGGTTTAATTTGGCCCATCTCGGTGAGATAACCGCTGAGAATCGAGGGATTGGTGGCGACAGAGAGCGGGTCGATGCCAAGTTGGTAGAACATATCTCCCGCTCTCGCTTGCTTTGAGGCAGGAGCAACGGNCAGCCGTTTAGTGCGGGGAGCAGAATGGTTCACCACCCGNGTGTCATAGGCAAGAGTGCTTGGTTGAATGGCCTGAACAGAACTNGTCAGCACCAAAGGTTCAAANTNCTCNCNANAATGCGACTTACACGCCCTGNTCGAAGCAGCTTTACTTGCACTGCCAAAACGAGTCAGTAATGGCCAAGAGGNGGNGNATGAGATTGAAACAGACATGAGGACGCTGGCACCTCNATTTCAGGTTGCTTCTCTCCCGCCTCTTCGATAATTTTGGACAGCTCCTGAAATGAAGTACTTGCAGTAGTCCTGGGGGCAGGCTTGCTTGANTACGCTGCTGATAGACGCGGGGNAGNTACGCGCACAACATTTGCGACGCGACNGTACATGGCTGGCTGGCNTNGAGAAGAAGCGGCCCAGGTTCATGGACCCGTCTTTCTCGCTGACTAAGCCGATCACGCGCCCATGACCACCGGAGATAACCGAGCCCAAACTGCGTCCGTCCGTCTTGTGACGCCTGTCTCACAGAAAATCTGGTTGAGCTCGTCGTTGCAGACGATGAGGGCGGGGTGTGCGCTGGGCAGCAGCGATANATNGACGGGCGCAGTNTGTTCCTGAGGCTGTGGAACAGGCANAAGCACAGAATGAATGTAGGGCGGCGGTAACAAAAGCCACAAATAAGATACGAAAACTCTAATTCTGCGGACCCTGCCTTGGCTTTTCACCCCTCGCCGTTCATGTCCACTGCTTGCTCCATGTCGTGCTGATCGTTTCGTCCCTGTCCCCGACGTTGTCTACGACAATATCGTCCCTCTATCAACGCCCGACGACCTCCTCCGTCTCGTTCCCCTCCACTCAGTGCGCTCGTCGTCATGTCCGAGCCTGGGCATCAGCGTCGACGCCCTCCGAGTCCCCTCGTCTTCTCCCCGGGTTCCGTTTTGTCGCCTATTCCTCTCCAAGCACAGTCAAGCACATCGAGCAGCCATGGCTCCGGCTCCAACACCGTCTCAATGCCATTCGTTCGACGACATGTTACGAGGCGGCTCAAGGCGGCCAAGGCGGAATGCGACAAGGAGCTCCAGCGTGTGACCAACAACATCACCGCATTCTTCGAGGAGCGTCTGCGAGACGTTGATCAGGACGTTGAACGAGACGCTTTGGAGCGAGACGGCGGTTCGCAGATTGGGGATCATGAACATCTTCGCGAGCCCTTCATCTTCCATACTTCGGAACTTGGCCAAACCAGTCACCACGACGAATACAGCTCCGATGGCGGGTACGATGCAGAGCCAGAGTATGGGCGCCATAGTCGTCAGCGTACGTGCCAGCTGCATACATGTCTTGTGCCTGTATTCACGACATCATGATGTCGCCCATACAGATTCCTCCGTTCAGATGAGCCCTGCATCCTTGAGGCGCCAGACCAATGCGCCATGGGATCGCCCGCTCAGTTCCTCAATGTCCTCCAGTGCAATTGGGTCCAGCCCAGCCTCCTCTACTGTCATGCTCCCCGAAGCCTCTCTGTCGCGAAGGGGGGCTGTCCCTGTTTCAGCTGGCTCGGCAACTTCCTCCAGTTGGGGAACAGGTGCCGCTTCCCGTCGACTTTCCCGCTCCATCCACATCCCTTCACGGCCTACTGCCTCTGGTCAGAGCTCCCGGTCTACTTCTCGCTCTCGATCACCCTTGCCTCCCACCTCTTCCCATACCAGCTTCTCCGAGTATGCATCAGCGTTCAACCCTCGCCGCTCATCGAGAATACTCGTTGATGATCCCGTTGACCCCATTATGGCCGCTTTGTACGAAATCATCTCCGTTGCAACTGATGTTACCGAGACCTCCGTTGCTCAGCTCATGGCCCAGCCCAAGCTGTGCGAACAGATCGTTCAACGTGTTCAGAACATCGGCAAGACTTGGGACGATCATCCTGACTGGCATGGTCGCAACTGGTATGTGCAGGTTCTGCTCGCTGTGGCTAGTCTCAGTCGAGTCGTGGAGTGGTGGGAGGCGGAGAAGCAGTTTTGGAATTTTGATGACCAGAATGACGAGCAAGACGAGCCTCTTATGTTCGTTACGAAGCCAGCAGAGGACGAAACCTCCCCCTCGACGAAGGATGTTGAGCTCGAGTTGGACACCTTCAGGCTTGACGATAAACCACCATCGCCCAAGCTTGTGAAGAGCCCTACTCGGGAAGAGATCAAGGCTCCGACACCTCCCATCGCTGCTCCTGCGCCGGTGAGCACGACGCCTCCCAGATTGACACCAAGTAAGGTGCTGGAGAACACCGAGTCCGCTCGCGTGCTGGCGACGGAAAGATTGCGTCTTCAGGCGGAGACTGCCCAGAACCAGAACATTGTGATGGAACTTAGCCTGGACGGCGACCATTTCATTTGGGTCAACCATGCATGGCGAGCAGTGGTTGGGTGAGCCTCTTGTTTGCACTTCATCGAACTGTTCTGACGAGTTCGTTCGCAGTACGGACCCTGACTCTTTGCCCGGCACTCGCATCTCCTCGCTCCTCTCACCATCCAACTGGGGCGTCTTCAAGGAGGCTACCAACAGGCTACAGGAAGATGATTCGCACACTGTCGAAGTTCGATTTAACCTTAGGTTGGACAACTACAACGATAGAGATGGTTCTGGGATTTTCTACCAGCTCATGGAAGGCAAAGGGATGTTAATGATCGATCGAGAAGATGGACAGCCGTCGCATACCATGTGGGTGGTGAGGCCCATTGCCCCCGCTCGCAATGAACACGATGCTGCCTCGATCCACCTCGAGCCAGACGACCTTGCACCGGAACCTGCATCGACAATCAAGCAGTCATTCCTTGAGCGTAACCCCGTTGAGCCCGTCACACCTTTCCCCTTCAGCCAACCCATCGTCACCGATCCCATCCTTTGCCGGATTTGCGAATGCCAGATTCCGCAGTGGTACTTCGAGAAGCACTCTGAAACATGCGCCGAAACGCATCGCTTGGAGGCTGAGATTCTGGAATGCAACGAGTCCATCAGCGAATTGAGGAACACTATTCGCGACCTTTGCAGCGCCATCGACCACTCGTCACCAGCCACGCCACCGGAGTATCGCGGTATCGCTGTATTCACACCGTCTTCTTCACCAATGTCCTCACCGCTTCAACTCTTCCGTGCTGGCAAACTGCAACGTTTTGGGGTGAAGAAGATGCAAAGGAGATTCTTGGATCAGGTTGACGACATCCTTCAGTTGTGTTTTGAGATTTCAATGCCTTCCCTCAAGGAAGAGGAGTCCAAGGAACCCATCGAGAGACAACGGTTGCTTTCTCCGACTTCTGAACGGAAGATCTCTCAGGTTCGCCAGTGGTCAAAGCCAACGACAGAGGACGCGGCGCTCAGCCAACTCCTGCAAGACGCTGAGCGAATTATGCGGCAAAAGATCGACACTGTAGTTCGGATGCAGAATACGATCCGGTACGCGGAGAAGATCTGGCATGAGTGGGAGGAACGGATCGAGAGCTACCTTGACACCGCCAACGACTCGGACGGAGATAGTGACGGTTCAAGTACCAATGACGAACTCAGCCCAGGGACAGCGCTCAGCGGTCAAACCGAGCCCGCTGCGGACAACTCTAACCCCTCTTCTGAATTTGCATTCGGGCGAGAAGCGTCGTCCAACCCCACTCCAATGGCTTCCGTCTCTCCTATCCCTTTCATCACATCTCCGACTGACGCTAACCCACCGCTCACCTCTCCGTTGTCACCTCCCTCCAATCTTCACACACATGGTTCCGCGCCTCTGGTCATTCCTCAGTCTTCTGTGGTAGCCTTTGGCTCCCGGCAGCAGCAACTAAGCCAGCTGACCACCCGATCGTCTACGCCGTCTTCTGTGTCGTCACCTCTTGCCCTTGCGGCCCCAATTGTCGCCCCTTCTTCACCAGACGAGCCGGTACCCCCGATCTCCCTCGAACAGTCTGGTGAGCGGCCCGGTACCCCCTCACCAGGCACCCCTCCTGCCTCGGCTGGACTCACCATCAAGACTCGTAAGTCTGCTCACGATTTACTGGAGCCCAAGGTTGTTGTGACACCTCCAGCGTCGCCTCAAGTCGCTTCACGAGAAGCGAAGGAACCGCGGGAGTCAACAGGCGGCCTCACCCGTGAATTGTCCACCAGGCGCAGTAACCGACGGCACTCGATCGCAAATGCTCTTACAAGCCCACCCCCGTCTGGACCACTGTCTCCTAGGCAGTCATCTATCCCGCTCTCGAGGACTAACCCCACATCCATCAAGGACTTTGAAATCATTAAGCCGATTAGCAAAGGCGCGTTTGGTTCGGTCTTCCTTGCCAAGAAGAAAGTTACTGGGGATTACTACGCAATTAAGGTTTTGAAGAAGGCCGACATGATTGCGAAGAACCAGATCACGAACGTCAAAGCGGAGAGGATGATCTTGATGAAGCAGGCTGAGTCTCCTTTCGTCGCGAAGCTCTATTTCACTTTCCAAAGCAAGGACAATTTGTACCTCGTCATGGAGTATCTCAACGGAGGTGACTGTGCCGCCCTCATCAAGTCATTGGGCTGCTTGCCGGAGGAATGGACTAAGAACTACGTTGCTGAGGTGACCTTGGGATTGGAGTACTTGCACCAGCGGGGCATTGTCCATCGGTAAATTTGTCTCGTCCTAATTCCCCTCATGAGCTCATACCATCTGATTTCTAGCGACCTTAAACCGGACAACCTCCTTATTGATCAGCACGGCCACCTCAAGCTCACAGATTTCGGTTTGAGTAGGATAGGTCTCCTTGGCCGCCAAACCCGCGATACTCAGTTTGGGCGGGGCCTTGCTCGGTACGGGTCGCGCTCTCGACCACCTTCGATTGATTCCGCCTATCTCTCTTCTCCTCTTGTATTCCCCAACGACGCTACAGGTGGTTCGTACTTCGCTCAGCGGCCGGGCGGCGTCGCTCGTGTTTCAAACAGCCCTTACATCCCTCCCATAGATGATGGCAGCGAACCCAATGCCTCGGAGTCGCTGGCTGGCCTGCACGCTCGTCGCAGCGCCAAATTGACGGAAAGCCCCCTGCAGTCCTTTGCAACGGAGCTTACCACAGACCTGCGGTCACATTCGAATTCTAACGCCGGCGGTACACCTCCTGGTGAACAGAAGTTTGTCGGTACACCTGATTACCTCGCTCCCGAAACGATACTTGGGCTGCGAGGCGATGATGCCGCCGTGGACTGGGTAAGTGATGTTTGTTGAACTGCGAATTGCATTACGCTGACAAGCGTTTCAGTGGGCTCTAGGAGTGATCACATACGAGTTTCTCTACGGAATACCCCCGTTCCATGCGGAGACACCGGAACGAGTCTTCGAGAACATCCTATCGGGCCATATCGATTGGCATGAGGACGAAGAATATTATGACTATTCGCCAGAGGCCCGGGACTTCATGCAGTCCCTTATGACTCTTGACCCCACGGAGCGGCTGGGTTCGCGAGGCGCCGCAGAGGTCAAGGCGCACCCCTTTTTCCGCGGCATTGACTGGGATAAGGTCACTACGACCGAAGCTGCATTCATTCCGCAAGTCTCCGATCCTGAATCTACCGATTATTTCGACCCTCGTGGTGCTATTCCTCAACTGTTCCAGGATGATGATGATCTGGTCGCAGTAACTTCACGAACCGATAGCCCAGCCAACGTCCCTTCGCCTCCGCACACGCAGCCCCTCCCTATCAAGGAACCGCCCCATTCAGGTGGGAGCGACGATTTCGGTTCATTTAGCTTCAAGAACTTGCCTGTCCTCAAGCAGGCTAACGATGATGTGATCCGAAAGCTGAAGACCGACCAAATGGCCCCCATAACTCAGGCACTCTCTGAGCCAGCAAGCTTTCACCAGAGGAAGCGTAGTATCTCGCAGCGGATCAAGAAGCCTCCGAATGTTGTTACCAGCATGGACCCCAAGCTTATGTCCACGAATCCTCCCTCTCCAGCCACCTCAACCTCGTCGATCGCATCTTCACCTTCTCGTGCGAGCATTCACCCTTCGACCCCTGGAACTGGTGGCGTTGGGGTAGGTACACACAGCCGCAAGCCCTCTGAATACGGCGCAGTGGAGAGATTCAAACTCAACTATATGGAAGGGGAACGTCCTCGCCCAATGCCCAGTCGACTGCGCACCGCGTCAGTCTCGAGTGCAGGTGACGGATCTGGTTCGGAGAATTGGACTTCTGGGCAAGGCAGCCAGGGAGAATCGAACACGCCCCCGTCTTCGGTACATTCAGTGGACATCAAGAAGAACCACGATCCTCTTGACCGTATTGTGACTTGCCTACTCGCGGAGGACAACCCGATCACCGCCAAGATTATTGAGACACTGTTGATTCGACTAGGTTGTCGTGTTGTGGTCGTCGCAGATGGCTCTGAGGCCATTAGTGTCGCTATGGGAGATATAAGTGAGTGATATGTCCCTCCAGCCCCCTGCTGTTTGCTGATAGGCGTCTGTTCAAGAATTCGACTGTATTCTCATGGACCTGCAAATGCCTGTCCTCGACGGAGAGGCTGCAGCGCGGTACATCAAGAGCACGAACAGCAAGAATACGAATACGCCAATCATCGCCGTCAGTGCCTACAGCGGAACCGATCCAAGCGAGACCAGCAACGTGTTCGACGCTGCCCTCGCGAAGCCGTTGCAAAAGGCAGATTTGCTGAGTACGTCCGCGTTTTGTGCTGAAGGTGCCCGTTTCTGATCATTCTGCGCAGATGTATTCAGGCAACTGGGTTTCAAAACCGCTGCTCTTCACGGAACCGCTCATCCCAAAGTTGTCGCCCGCGCACCAACTTGCGCAGCCCATCCCCATTCCCGCCGCTTCATGACAGTCCCTTTTGTTCACGCTTTTCACGCCCTCGTTTCTGTTCTGTTCGCATTGTCACTGTTTGAGTTCGTAGATGCTATCCACCTATGCCTTCTCCATTTGTTGCCCTAGTATATCCAGCATGCATTCCCCACACATCCGTCATCGTCTATCATCGTTCTCCGGCTCCATCATATTATCGGTCTATATCATCCATGTGCATTGTAGCTTTGTGCGATTCATACACCTCTACGAAGTGTTGACTTGTCCTGCAGCGGGCTATGATGCCTCCGAGTCGCGAGCGCCTGTTGGGATCATGTTACGCCGCTTGGGGCGGAATGAACCCGTGCTGCGTGACCACGGGTTACACTGCTCTCCGTCGTTCGCATCGCTCAGCTTTGTTCTTACCCGCCTACAGAACCCTCTGCGGGCGTAGAGGTCTTGTAGCGCCGACATCTCATACTCATCTATCTATTGGGGGGATATACAAATCAATATCAGGGATCAAGTCACTGGCCTTCTGGTGTCCACACTGTCCCACTGGTTACCTGGCCTCACGCCCTTCCACTCTTCCCTTCGATCTTCCACAACTCGACAGCCTGGGCTGAACGCTCGCGAGCACCGTCATGAACCACAATCCTGCAAGCGGCGCTCCCCACATGGCGCAGCAGTACGGGAACCCAAATATAGCCCAGCGGCCGAGGCAGCAGTCTAATGCCAGTGTTGGACCTGATTCTCCATATGCACAGAGACCAGACACGAACTATTACCCCTCAAGGTCTCCGCAACTATCTAGAGGACATGGCTCCTACCCGGGAGGATCGCCGAGCAACCACTCAGCCCAGCTCTACCCAGCGCATCTACAGTCCTTGGCCCCCAAGAGCTATCCAACGTCATCGCAACCCTCCAAGCATCCAACAGACCAACGCATAGCTCACCAACCCTCGTATATTCACGTCAATCGGATGGCTACCCTCCCCAACCATCCCTCATCCCAGAGCTTTCTGCCGCAACATCCTCCCTATGTGTCGCACCAGGCGACACTACCGCCTTCACATGGACAGTACGTTACACCCCAGGAACCTCCCATGTCCACACAGATTCCTAGCTATGCATCACCGCCTCCATTTGATTATATCCCTCCTAGCGCACCGCATCTGCAATTCCCCCCTAGAGATGCTCCAATGATTCCCTCAAGGCAGCGTCCTGCAAGCTTACCGCTCGCGTCACACGTCCAAGAGTCGCTTCCTCCCCCGCCGCAACCCCAAGTGTACTACTCACCAGAACCTTCGTCAAACGGGCTGGAACTCCCTACACAAGAACCTACTTCTGCTGTATCTGACACAGATGAAGCAGAACTCGCTCTCGCCCTCGCCCTTTCCGAGAAGATGGTAGTCATGGAGAAAGAGCGACAAGAGCAGTTGCGGAAGCAGGAGGAGGAGGAATTCGAACGTGCCCTTGCCCAGTCGATGCTAGAGGTGAGCAACTATGGCGTTGGGCAGGATCCTGATCCGATCCCTGAGGATGACCAAATCGCGACGAGCTCGAAAGTGAAACTGGACTCGCCCATATGGGAGAATGGAACTGGACCTCCCACTGCAACAGACCCAACGACTCGGAGCGGCTCTCCGACATCTGGGCATGTCTTCGAATTTGGGCGGTATGATAAATCGCGGATACCGGGGTTCGAGGGAGGATCGTCCGCGACGGACAACTTGGCGTCAAGCACTGTTGCCGCTGGAAAGCAGCGCGCATCCCCTTCAGATGAGGCTGCTTCTCCGCCGTACACACAACAAACGAGCGCAGTATCCTCCGAAAAGCAGCGCGAAAGCCAACAGCAACAATCACCCACTGAACTCGCCGATGTCCAGCCCATGCTGGCTCAGGAAGAGCCAGAAAAGGTTTTCCGTGATCAGGACTTATCACCATTGGAAATTGCACATAGCAATGGAGAGAATACAGGAACGCTACCTCCTTTGCAATATCCTTCGCAGGATCTGTTAGACAGTTTAGGCAGGCAGTTTCACCTCTCACACCTTACAAGACCGGCACATCCCCCTCGCCAGAACCGGGGATGCCACCAAGTGCAACATCGACATCTGCATCTCTCTCCATCGTGTCAGAAGAGCTACGATCGGAGTCACCATCTGAGCTCGCCTACTTCAACGACGAGGAAGAAGCCTCGACCCCTCATCCTGTCCCATCGCCCCCACCCCCTGTCGATTTNACCTCCGTACCGGCCTCACTGCGACCTGCAGTTCCTGCNCCACCTGAACACCCCATTCAGGTAGCCCATTCCCCCTCTAGCCAAGTAAACAGCGCCGTTTCAACAAGCCCATCGGGTTTCATGAATCACGGCTTCTCTCCATCGTCCAGCGCTCTACTTGCGCCTTCCAATGCGTCTGCCGCTCAGATCAGTCCTCAAAACTCGTACAATGCTCTGCTGATGGACAGCCCTCCTGGCCAGTTANCACTGGACAGGGTCTCGTCAAATACCAGTCTAGCNCAGAGCTTCCAGAGCATTGACGCACCCATCGTAAANCCTCCTGCCCTTCCCCCNGGAGCNGCACCCGCTGTCCCTCTCGTCATGAGTTCGAGTCAATACATAGACCCGGAGTTGCTTATGGGCGTTAGTAAGTACTGGAGCGTCNCAATTNATGTCCCGTAGNACTGACTGTCTTGCTGTAGCGATTGACTTCAAGCCTCCTGTCTTGTCTCCACAGTTGAANCCTATGCCTGGGCCGGTGCCCAACATCGTGTCATTGCCGTATGGTCGNGCACACCCACTCCACATCCAAGCTCCTTCATGGAAACATATGATGAAGCTTCTCACTCGNATGGGAAACACGAGGTTTGAGCCTACGGAGAATGCAAAAAGGATAATTCAAGGGGATGCGAAACTCAGGACTGTGATTCAATTTATCAGGGTGAGCCATTTGAANGAGCCTTCATTACNTGCTAACTCAGATATACTNNNTNCCNTNGCCAGGTGCATCCCATGGGAAANGACTGGCGCACGATCCTTTGGTTTACGCTNGACCACCCGGTTCCTGCAAAATTGCCGAATGCTCACAAATACGTTAACCCGCACCCGAATCAGTTCCCCTGGTCATACGCCCTAATGGACCTCCCAGTCCTGCTCCGTGATCAAAACGCTGTTGATTCGGATATGTCGAAGACATACGCCATCCCAGCAACAGAATCGCTCCCTTACCCTACTCTCCCTCTAACGTTCCCNAATCTCGCTGTGTATCTGCAGGCGGCCTTGACTTTTTCGAGGCAGCACAAAGATGACAACACAGGGTACAAGAAGCTAGCGAAGATGGTCCAAATGTGTTATCCAAATACGGAGGAACCCTCAGATGAGCCTTCAGAGAAGAAAACCGTCGGAGGGCTCTTCAAGAAAGTGATAGGCAAGAAAAAGAAGACAGGGAAGACGAACAATGAGGAGGTCTATGAGTATATCACTCCTTTCGTTCCTGATGAGTGGGGTTAGCCTCGTGCGTTCCTTTGCGCCTATCNGAGGACTGTCTTCGTTACATATTTTCGTCTATGGGTATTCGGGCACGATAATCTTTTGGGTTGACGTTGAAGCCGTTGGACGTTGATGTATTACTAGTGCTTTCCTATGTAATATGTAATGGTTGTAATGTTACTTGTTCATGCCTTGGATAGGTCTATGTCAACCTTGGGGGTGACTCGAGCCTGCCGGGCAGTTGCACGTTCCCAAGCCGCCATGGCACGGCGGTAAGTGGGACCTGATCCTGAAGTGGGTCTTTCTGGTACGGGGAGTTTCCCAAAGCGTTCCGGGGGCCAGATGAGGCAAACCAGTTTCGATTCAATGAGGGCGCGAGGNACAGGACCAAAGATGTTGCTATCGTCACTGTTGAAAGGCTCGTCACCTGTAGGAGAAGNCTCAGACCTTNCATACAAGGAATCATGCTCTGCAACCTACCTTCAACCCAGACGTGTCCTTTCGGCACGACGACCTCTTTCAAGGGATATGGGGGCAGGGTCCTGACGGTATCGCCTTCCTCAGCTACGATTCGCTTGACCAACTTGTGAGTTGGGTCCATGGGAGACCTGAATATGGGGAAAGGCCAGTTCAACCNCAGGTNAGTNGGTGGGTCGCTTTGAACAGACGCGTCGGGACTGACTTCAGCACAACGATGTCCTCGCGGTGACAGTCCTGCTTGGTCAACACAGCAACCCTATTAAATAACGCGTGGTCCTTGGACAATGACCAGTCCGGATTTAACGTTGGCTAGCTGGGGCGTGCAGGGCTCAGCAGTGCGCTGACAAGGCGCAGAAGGCGGGATACAGGCGCACCTGCATACTCCTCCCATGNATGACCCGAATTTCATACCAATGCGTGGTAAGCATGATGGCGAAGGGGAGCCCAATACAGAGCGCGCAAGTGGCCCTCGTAATGCCGATGGAAACCATGTTTTCTGCTGCATTAGCGCCCGTGGCGCATGAGATGTGNCGGTTGGAGGAAGAGATGCAGCGTGGAAATATGCAGCGGNCGCGGTGCCAATAACTGTAACTGCGCACATGCGNTGGAGAGAAACCAATTCNCATACNGNTGNCAATGAAGCGTTAGNCTAACTAGGAAGGGAAACTNAAAAGAAAGGGTAGGTACAATCTACTCTNCATGCAGAAATGTCGCAGNATGCCTANGTTTCCTGCGGCAGCCACCCTTGAATCAAGGAGAAGTCGTCCACCANAAACTCTCTGCTCACTGNCCTGTGNCCATCCCATGTAAATCGACGGTCAACCNTTTTCAAGGANCCGTCCTCGTGAGCATTCCAGTACACTTCCTCCGCGTTCANTTCTTCCTCCACCCGAAACCCCACCCTCACGCTCAGCANGGAAGCNACACGAGGCNCCCCGGTGGAATAGCTCTGTCGCGACAGCACCATNTCGGTNAAGGTATGGNCTGTANTCGATCCCAGCNCNANGCTCTCCANATGAAGGNATTGTANATTCGGGAGGAATACTTCGCTGGTCCCCAAATCCCTCTTCTCCTTTGGCGACAGAGGTTGCAGTGAGTACCTCGATGAGTGGCCTCCCCACAGTGCTCCCAATCCTTAATTCAGCCAGATCGCGGAATGCCTTGCTGGATAAATATTTCTCCATCCTTTCCTCCACATTGCACATGCCTTCGTCCCTGTATTCAAACGAGCGAAGTTGGCATCGCGACCTTTCCAAGAGTTCAATCAACCTCAATTCGTCTGGACTCTCGTTTGGGACCACCGCCACGCTGGCGTCGGTGTGAATGGAAAGACTTGTGAGCCTAGGAAGGTGGAGAATGGTCAAAACCTTGTTGACGGCTTCGTTATTTCTGGAGACGACTTGAAGATGTCGNAGNGANGGNATAGANATGATGCGTTCGGGNGGAAGCGGCGGCCANGGGCGGAAGACCGTCGGGTCCTGAGATATATCGAGGGATATGGCCAGCGAATGGAGGCTCTCGCAAGCCGCGAGCGCACTCATAAAAAAACTGTTCCTGGTGAACCAGACCATCGGTAGTACCAGTGAGGTGAGGCGGCGAAAGGGGGGATGGCTTCAATGACTTCNGGCCGGTAGTCCATGGTAGACCAGAGTTGCATCTTGTGGAGGCGTGGAGATTGACTGATGAGGTCTATCCAGACATGCATGAACATAGCAGAATTCAGGAGCCACGACGCGTGCTTCAGATGTGGCAGAGGGGTTAAAGCTGAAGGCCAGAGAGGCAAGGTTCGGCGTCTCGACGTCTTTGAGATGTGTGTATACTGCCTCCATGGACGGCTGGATGTGACGCATTCTTATCTTGAACGTCTCCCAACGCTCGCTGTAAGGTGTGACAATGCTGAGCATTTCTGCTAAGACGTCCCCATCTTCAGGTCTTGCTTCGCGTCCGTCTCGAAAGACCAACTTCAGAGGGTGGCTCCCTGAGTTCTCGAGCCAGAGCTGGAGTAGTTGAGGGAACCCAGGTGCGCCATTGGTGATGTAAATGGACGACCACAGCTCCGAGTCCTGGAAGACGAGTTCGCGCCATAGGCTGCAAACGTGACCGAGGTGGATGGGCGAGAGGTTGTTGGTCGCATGGCCAGATATTCCCGTAGGAAATTCGGGATACTTGTCATCGCACTCTACATGTTGTTTCGACGACGATGAGGCGTCGTAGTGCTGCTCAAGACTTCCAGCAACCGCAGTGGGAAATGTGCATGGGTCGTATGAAGTGTGAATGGCGAGGTCGAAGATGACAAGAAGCAGTTCTGGTNGGNNCTTCGNNNNAGTGTTCGGGTTACAGCTGGGAAGTGTTACATGNGAGCANNGAGGAGAGCGAGTGAGTGCGGTGGCGACCGAGACATNATGGGATGGGACCTATACCGGGGCACCTGAGGACTCTGAGTGTGAGACAGCCAACACAAGACCCGTGCGGTGCTGGAGCTGGACATCAAACGTGGACTCGCAGTCATACAATAAAACACGGATTACCTTTTGCTCCCATGTTGCAGTGGGAGCACATGTGGGACGGCGGAAGCAAGCATGCAGAATCATTTGGATTAGCGCTCGTGGGTAATCTGCGATCGATCAACTTTGGCGCCCAGGGCTGAATGGAATTTCCAAGTCGGTTGCGTCACGATGGGTGCTTGCCTCAAGTTAGACTGCGTTGCGGGCCCAAGTTTGCTATTCCTGGCGCTATAATGTACATGCGTGGTCGATTACTTGAATGGTGTTACACGGGTATGCCTTGAATGAGACTTGGATGGGATGGATCGATGGATGCAAGAGAGATGGAGCATTCTAAGCTGCGAATCAATATGAAAAGAGTCTGCCGAAGAATCGAGGGTCGTGGATGAGAGTGATGGTATCGTTGACGAGGTTCATGTCTGTCGGAGGGAGAGACCGTCTATATAAACAACGCACAGAAAAAGACCCAGGAAATGGGAGGACGCACCGAGGTCTGACCCCATCTTGATACATGCTTGCATTTTTATGGCTGTGGCATTGACGACTTTGCCGATAACCTCGATGAAGGTAACATCGATGCCTGGATCCTTCACGGGCGGAATCAATTCACGATAGCCTCAAGAAGAAACGACTATATGTGCATACTTTGAGCACCTCAACAGTAACCTGTCCACCGTCTGCAGCTTCAACAACCATATGCGTCTCGTCGGAAAACTGCAGTGCGCAATTCCACAGTCAAACCCAGCCCTACGTCCGTTCAAGCATTTTGACATGCTCACTTTTACAACCTTGCAGGTGAGTCGCACGGTTTTGCCAATCCAATTTGGAAGCATAGCCGAATTCACTTGTGGGGAGATCTCTCGTTCCATTGCTCGTCGGCGGTGCTGGTGCAGAGGAAAGGGCTGTGAAGGGCTTTGTGATCGCCGCGTCTTCTGGTCGTCGAAGCGCGAAGACGCGGTCCACGTGAACCTCGGTCACAGCGAGTCACGTCACGCTCATCACGCTTTAATGAGTTCGCCTCCTCGTACCAGAAGTGGCATGTATAGTACAGTACAGAGAATTATCAATCATATGGCAAAAGTCAGCGCATCTAAGCTAGAAGTCTTCAGTCGTGGTACTAACCATACCGCAGATCAGCGGAGGTCCGTGGAGGAGAAATGATCGCACTCACAATCTGCGTTCAGTGGATATTGAGGGGGACGAGGATAATACGTTTGCCCTGGCATACTCTGAGACGCGCTTCTCAAAGAAGTTGGTCTTCCCTTGCATTGAGATGAGGTCCATGAAATCGAAAGGGTTGGTCGAGTGGTAGTGCCTCTCGTTTCCCAACGATACGAGGAGGCGGTCTGCAACGAACTCAATATACTGGCACATGAGGGTGGCATTCATTCCGATAAGCGACACTGGAAGGGAAACTGCATCCGTGCATCGCTAGACCGTCAGTGGCGATCCAGAAGGTAGAGAGGCCAGGTACGAACCCGTCAGGAACTCCTTCTCGATTTCTACAGCCTCCGTGACAATGGCACGGATGGTATCGGGCTTTGGTGGTCTGCGAAGGTATGTGAACAAAAGGCACGCGAAGTCGGTGTGTAGACCTTCGTCTCGACTGATGAGCTCGTTAGAGAAGGTCAAGCCTGGCATAAGTCCGCGCTTCTTGAGCCAGAAGATCGCTGCAAAGGACCCAGAGAAGAAAATGCCTTCCACTGCAGCAAATGCCACTAGCCTCTCGGCGAACGTGGCATTGGTGTCTGAGATCCAGTTGAGCGCCCATTGCGCTTTGCGTTTTACACTTGGAATGGTCTCTATCGCTCGGAACAGGTGGTCTCGCTCGCTTGGGTCCTTGATGTATGTGTTGATGAGCAGGGAATAGGTCTCGGAATGAATGTTCTCAATCATGACCTGGAAGCCGTAAAAGCAGCGCGCTTCGGCGACTTGGACTTCGCTGCAGAAGCGCTCGACAAGGTTTTCGTTGACGATACCATCGGAGGCGGCGAAGAAGGCCAGCACATGGGAGATAAAGTGCCGCTCGCCGTCTGTGAGATTATTCCAGTCCATGAGGTCGTTGGACAGGTTAATTTCCTCTGTAGTCCAGAACGAAGCCTGGGCCTTCTTGTAGTAGGTCCATATCTGCACGTAACTTAGACTGCTGGCCACTGTGCGAGGAACAAAGCGCACCTCTGGATATTGGATAGGGTACAAGATTAGACGACGCGTTGATGGCCTCAGTAAGGGCTCGTCAGAAATGTCTTTCTCGGGGTGTACTAGCCTCTGCACCATTGTGGAGTCCCGCTGGTCGTCGTTGAAGGGTATNCCGACTCAGGGCTGACCGCCCATTGTNGTTGTCGGCTCCATACTGCGGAGATGCGCNAACTGACTCAAATGGTGTCACTACGCGTGACGTCTTTCAGTTGTGCTTTGTCAGCAGTCAAATGACAGGAACGCGCCTCAAACGCGTTGATCAGTGAGACTCGGGCGNNTCTATGCCTCCTGCTGTGCCCCTATNAGCGAAAGTNATGGACANTCTCCCTTCATGGNNTGTCTCACTGGAANGNAGGAAGACAGGGCAATCCATTCAGTNNGTNTTAGGAGGCTATNGCGATCCTGATAGCTTCGGAGCTGCACGGGCATANGTANGAATATNTCTTNATTNGGGNGCNCGAGGCGACTGCGGTATCTTGGACCCCCTGTTGATGCAACGCGACAGCGGTCAAATGACAGACACGCGTCGCGTCGCGACGCGACTGTTGAGTGGTTTGATGCGATCAAGGCAAATANGACCATACCGTACGCGGTTTAAAACCAGACACGCACCCGGCTATGTTCTGCGCCCTCGCACAACCACACCGACGACCAACAGCTCCTCCTCATCGTCCTCTACAATGCTCGCCGTCGCCCGCCCTGTCTCCCCTCAGCCAACCCCCAGCAAAAAGGTATGTTCTACGCGTCCATACGCCACGTCCGTAATTTACCGACGNGCCTAGGCTGCTGCCGCCTTCGCCAACATTTCTCTCCAGTCTCCCACCAAGGTCTCCAAGAAGCTCTTCGACGATGCCAAACTTCCCGAGTCTCCGAAGTCTGTGACGGAGGAGGAGGATGTTGACGAGCTCACCCGGCTCCGGAAGCAGTACGTCGGCGAGGTCAACCTTCCAGAGAGTAAGTCGCGCCACTTATCACGCCTCTGAACGCGCTTCTGATTACGACGCGTAGGTGAGGAACCCCTTCTCAAGGAATCAAAGCGTCGATTCGTCCTCTTCCCCATCCAGTATCACGAGGTTCGTTCCCAACGTCGCGTCCCTATGCCTTCGCCTGACCGTTTTGTTAGATCTGGCAAATGTACAAAAAGGCTGAGGCCTCCTTCTGGACTGCCGAGGAGATGGATCTCTCCAAGGATCTGCACGACTGGAACGAACGCCTCAACGACAACGAACGCCATTTCATCTCCCACGTCCTCGCCTTCTTCGCTGCCTCTGACGGTATCGTCAACGAGAACCTCGTTGAGCGTTTCTCCAATGAGGTCCAAGCTGCTGAAGCCCGCTGCTTCTACGGCTTCCAAATCATGATGGAAAACATCCACTCCGAGACCTACTCCCTCCTCATCGACACCTACATCAAGGACCCTGCCCAGCGCGAGTACCTCTTCGACGCCGTTGAGACCATTCCGTGCATCAAGAAGAAGGCTGACTGGGCCATGAACTGGATCTCAGACCGCAAGTCCACCTTCGCAGAGCGCCTTGTCGCTTTCGCCGCCGTGGAGGGTATCTTCTTCTCCGGTTCCTTCGCCTCCATCTTCTGGCTCAAGAAGCGTGGTCTGATGCCGGGCCTCACCTTCTCCAACGAGCTCATCAGTCGTGACGAGGGTATGCACACCGACTTTGCATGCCTCCTCTTCGGCCACCTCAAGCGTCGCCCCCACCCTGACGTCGTCAAGACCATCATTACCCAGGCTGTCGAGATTGAGCAAGAGTTCTTGACCGATGCCCTGCCCGTCAAGCTCATCGGCATGAACTCTGACCTCATGTGCCGGTACATCGAGTTCGTCGCCGATCGTTTGCTGGTTTCCCTCGGCAATGACAAGGTGTACCACTCGACGAACCCCTTCGACTTCATGGACATGATCTCTCTCCAGGGCAAGACCAACTTCTTCGAGAAGCGTGTATCGGACTACTCCAAGGCTGGCGTCAACACAACAGCAACCAACGACTCGACCGCGACCCAGCAGCCATCNAAGTCTTTCAGCCTCGACGAGGACTTCTAAGCTCCTTACCCTCTCTTACTTCGTTCCGCGCGCTCTCTATTCTCCNATTCATGCTCTCGCGCTCTTCACTGGGATCCCCACATACTATTTATCCCTGTTGTATTATCTCTCTTGCATCTCGCTCTCAGCATAATTTGGCATTGTTTCTCGTAGAACTCAAGCATGTACTGTATACCATCATTTGTACTCTCTTAGCATTTTGGCAATGACACTCACTCTGAACATTATAAACTTCTATGCTCANGAGTCTGTTACGAGAATNCCTCTTTGTTTCGGGGGCCGAGTTGAAGACAGTCATGTCNTTTATGAAGTGCCAGTCAAGATCGTCGAAGCGACTCTGACTTCGCACAGATGTCCGCCGAGTTTTNGGTTTGNCCGATCGTTATCCAACAAGGCGAGGCGGGCCTTCGTCCGGGNGAATTTCTTCTATCGCACTNTCATGCTATTCTTGCTCGANGAACNCACCGTACGACGTGGCATCTGCCCGGATTTTTAGCAANATAGCTGCTTCTCAGCAGTGGTAGGTATCGCCGCACCCACCTAATCTTTTCTGTGCCCTATGGCGGTGCACGGGGATTAGGGGTACAGGCACAGATGCTCTCCGAGCTCTTCTTCNCGATCAAGGAGAGGCGGTAGAGGGGCAGAAGGTAGGCNCAACAGAATGAACAAAAGGCATAGAAACNCAGGTTGAGTGACGGCTTGCTTGGACTTNATTAGGTGAAAATCCGGTAAGATTTGCGTGCGCAATATTTGGAAGTACTACGCCTACCATCTTCAGAACTGACATCCGCTCCACATGTGTATTTTCGAAGGTAGTTGGGTAAGGAAGAAGAGGTGCAGTGCCGGCACGGCTTTGTCTGGCTCTGTACGTTTGTTTGTTCAATGGAAGGCGTTCTGTGAAGTGGACTGACTGCGCACCAGTCGGATTATAGACATCAGGTATTCGTNCGTANTCATTTCAGNGGCGACTAGGGCAAGTACAGGTGCGATGCCACAGAACTCCGCGTCTTCGAGTTCATGGGACATGAGCTCATTCGGTTTCCAGCGATACTCGGCAAATGTGAATCTTCGTGCCCTGCTGCGCNGTTGGGATTGCCTTCAATCCAAGCCATTTACCCGGCTCATGGTGTACGAAAGCCGCTTCATATAGTCATATATCTGTGGGATTGCACGGAAGCGCTTCAGGCGACGAGCTGGGGCANCTTCACAGNCAGACACGGCTTAGAAGTGTTGCATTCGACCCTCCCTGGCTCTTGAGGACCAGTCGATGCAGNTGGCCACCTCCGGTTAAATGCAAACAAAGATGATGAAGACCTTCNGTGCGCGCATCGCATCGCTGCGCGAGAGCCAAGACGAACCAACTCCNTTGTAGTAGCCTTTTTCCACAATGAAGATCGACATGAGTAGGGGTATTGTAGCGTAAGCCTTCGCGATTCAAGCGCACTTGAGAAACAGATCTCAGCCGTTAGGGTCGTTACAAAAGGGGTGATAGCACGGGGTTTGAAGGGGTAGGGGCAGTTACGCACCTCCAAAACGCAAAGGTGGAGAAAGGATCCGCTAGGATGTCGTGATGGGTCCGAAGGATAGGAGAGGTTAGAAACCGGCGAAGCAGGACTGAGNGTGCGTTGGAGTGATGTCTGCGGGGGAAATTCTGGAAAGTCCTCGCTTGGAAGCTAGCGCCAACGGATAATCAGAGAAGAAATTGAAATATATCATGGGATTATATTCACCACGGCTCCTTCTAGCTCCCATGTGTGAGGGTGTGAGCATAGGGTTGACGCTGAGCGACGGTCGGGAGAAGGACGGCCGAATTTGCATATAGCAACTTCCAGACCGGGTTTGATTGCAGAAGGAGGGGATAGAAGGGGAACGACACGGCCACAGTGTTTTTGCAGGATTCTTCAGAAGGCCAGAAGCCGCTTGAACTTTCCCAGTGGTATCGCGTAGTCTCGTATCGGCGACATGCGTTCGACCTGGGGTTGACCTGGAGCGCCTAAACCCGGCTGAGCCCCGCATTGCTCGCTCATACCGCATCGGTGCCGGATCAGCGCGCCTATCCTAGGTCAAAGCATAGAAAACCGTGAAGTCACCGTGTCGGACAACTTGAAGTGCTTCTGGCGTCGGTGGCTGAGCAGTAGCGAGCAGCAAGCAGACAACGAGGCGACAAGTGGCTGGAACCAGTGTCTTCCAAGTCCAAGGTGCATATGATTAGGATGGGGTCTTATGCCAAGGATGCTACTAGACATGCATGGCCGTGAATATACCGGCGGACTATTCCAGAGAGTTGCAAATTTGCCAGTGAACCCCGGTGGTACTTGACGCCAGTTCAGAGGAAGGTGCGCAACCGCCATATGCTGGGCCACTTCCGTCATATGGATGGATTGATGGTTTCGCAGNGCATCTTAAGTGCACCTTTTGGACCCCAGAGCAAAGAGGTGATAGTCCTGCGACGAAGACAGGGATTTGCGACAGAGAAAATGAAGCNGTTAGCTCTGGAGACGAGTTAGTCACGACCTCCGTGTTTGGTCCAGTTGATGATCGCAGCCAACGGAACGGGCGAGCTGGCGGTCACCGTGCTTTCTCTCCGACATCCACTGCTCATCACCACCCTGTTATCAGTTTCAGAAGGGCGAATACTATCAACATCAGTCTTCGCAGCTCCGGCGCCTTTGCACTGGGCAGTCAGCAGCACCCTCTTTCCCGTGCCAATCTGCTTGTATGGCTACCACCGAGAGGGATACTACCTGGCAAGCATCCTCGCTACGGGCTCCCATGAAAGATGCTCGCAGGTTTCACGACTGCTATAGATCGGCATTTCGAAGGCAGCCCTTCGGCGCATCTAGCGGATACAGAACGCGATTATCAATGGGGCGGACACTAGATCTGGAAGGCTGTATCCGTAAACGATGAATCTCGCTCTTGCCCACGAGTCTCGTAATCTTTATGGCCTGCGTAGGAAGGTTATGACACAGGGACAGATCGCTTGATGCCCTGTTCGTCTCCTCGAACTTCATGTTGATGCCGCGAAGTCGCTTTTAGCTCTCCGTATTTATCTTGGCTTGCCGGCACCCCGCTTCAAGATCTAGCCCATCCTACCCGCCATTTCTCCACTTCCCTCGCCAGTCTCTGCAAGCCGGAGCACCCCTCCCCCACCATGAAGTCTGTGTTCAGGGTCTGGAGACGACGGAACAGTTCAAAGACTTCCATTGACGAAGATGCTCACATCCCCGTTCAACGAGCCACCAGCTCCTCCAAAGTGTTCGCACCGTCTCCCTCGCCACCACCTTCATATAACGGCCCAAGTCCACCCCGGCCTGCTCGACCTGACGCACCCTCACTGGACCCCCCAGTGTTCAGGGACTGCTTCAGTCATTCCATCGAGGAGGCCCTCCAGTACAATGGAGGGAAACCGCAGCACGCCTCTGGGAACTATCCCACCACACCTCGAACCGCTACACCCCGCCAGAACGAATTTGCCACTTTGGCGCATTATCCGAGCCCATCACATTACACTTCGAACGGTCACTCTCTCAGCAAACACCACGGTCCGCGGGACACGATACATGGTCGAGCTGGTCTCACACCTACCCAGTCTTCCCAGATTCCCTCTTCGAAGACGGACCCAAACTCAGCCACTCGGACAAACTCGACTCCATCTCGAAGCCAAATTCGCTCTCCCACTCATGTCAACTTTGACATGCCTGTGGACCCCCTCGAAGCGGGGACTCAACGGTCCCAGTTTTCATTCTCGCGAGCGCCGAGCTCCGCTGACAGTCCTGAGGATGGCCAGGGTAGTCGAAGGGTTTCGCCCTTCCCCGAGAGTCGCACTCGAACGTCGCAGGATTCCCCCACACCTCGGACTTCCCAGAGGCGTGGTTCGAAGGACGAGCTTAGCTCAATGCCTTCGAATGCACACCCTGGCCCGCTTCATGTGGACACTACAGATCCACGTACCCGCAGAGGTTTGGCTACCACTCGGTCAACGCCGCATCTTCGTCCAAATGCTGAATATCTGCCAAGCAATGAGCCGCTTCCCCCGCTTCCCATTCCCAGCCCATCTGATCCCAACTTTGTATCTTACTTCCCCTCTCCTCCACCCCTGATCATCCGAAAGAAACGCCCACAGCCATTAGTCCTCAACCCTCAAGCACGGGCACTGCCCACCCCTCACGCTACATCCCCCAATGCCAGCTCTACCGATTCCACTCCAGTCGCAACCCCCCAATCCTCGACATTGCAGTTCCCTACAAGCCCAACACCGCCGGCCAAAATAAGCCGGAAGTCGAGCGTGATCCCGCCCCTTATCCATAGCCCGCCTACAAGCCCTCTTCCATCGCCCCCCGCTCATACCTCCAGTACTCCGATGAGTCCGCCTCCAAGGCGAACCGTACACTCGTTCCACAGCTCAGCTTCCCAGTTAAAACCTTCAAGATCTGCGATCAACTTGCGCACAGAGAAGGCCCCGCCGAGTGTTCCTACACATCGAATGACGTCGAGTGACCCTATCGCTGAAGTCTCTGGTCAAGCCACAGCGCATCGTACAGGTTCGCCGTTGAAGCTTGATCAAAACAGCCATAATTCGTCTCGCCGTTTTGTAAGTGTGGCCCGATTACGTTCTTCCCTTGACCCCCCGCTGACCTGGGTGCTTTCTCAGGATCGAAGAGAAGATGTTGCAGTTGCCTCATCTCAAGAAGGTGCGGTACAATGGGGATACGCTCTGTAGGCCGTCGTTCTCTTCCCCTCATTTTCTTCCGTTCCGGGTAGCTGCGCTACTGTTCTCAGCATTCCCCTCCTGCTTCAGGCCTCCTGCATTACTAGTACGCTTTCGCAATATCATTATCCTGGTTGAGCATCCTTGACATCGTTTCCCTACGTGGCTGGATTACTGTACTCTTCATCCTACTGTACTCTTAGATGTAACATAGTACTTCACCAATTTGAACATCGACTGTGAGATCCAGTCCTGTCCAATAGAGTCATTCATGAATGCACTTCTCCGGACGGCGAGCTCGGAAGGGGTTGAGTGTGAGGTTGTTCCACATGTGTGGCCGATGCTTCTGAATGTAAAGGCTTGTATTGGTCGGGTCCTCCCGCACGAATGAAGCGCGCGGAGTGGAGAGAACGCCGAAGTAGTTAGCTAGCACACTGTGGCTCATCCTTCACTTTTCCTTCTTCGTCTCCTCGGGCTTGGCCGCAGGAGTAGACTTGCGTTCTTCGAGGGCAGCTACGATTATGTAGGAAACCAGAACGATGTTTGCGGCGACTACCGCGAGAACCGCGGCATAGATATCGTTGCCTGTCAGGGACATGAGTTCATGACTATTCCAGGACACATAACCCGACCTCCCCTGACCTGGCCAAAGATATTTCACGGATGCATAGTATGAGGAAAGCGGTAAAGCGCCCAGGGCAACGCTAAACACGATCAGCTTTGCTAAAACTCCACTGGAAACGGCTTCGTTAAGCGCAGGTCGCAAAAGAGTGGCTGAATGCGTACCTCTGTGCTGCATTTGCGTTCAGTTGGCCGATTGCCCGCTGTTCACTCATTGTAGGTGCTGGATGAGGGCAAAACAGGCGCACTGATACTGCGCCCGACGCGAAGCTGGACGATGACGGCGCCAACGCGTGCCTGCCACGTGAGCCTACCCGCTCATTAGTATCCCTTCCTTGTCCTCAACTTCCATGTCTGTTACTCTATGATATCGCTCCGCCGGGTATGAGTCTTGATATGCAGAAGAATACGCTCAGACGTCGGGCGTCTGCTACGCCTCACGGCTTCAAGACAGATGTGAACAGCACCGAGGCAGCTGTATCCGCGGAAGCGACGGCGACACCCTCCAAGGGTGGCCTGTGGACCACCTGGAACATAACCAGGGCAGACTGGGATATCCTCATTGTCTCGACTGTGGTTAAGCTGCTTCTATACCCTTCCTAGTAAGGGTGCTTTCTGCTCTGTCTGACGTGCCCATGTTCATGGCTCTTGACGAAGCCGATCTACCGATTTCGAGGTCCATCGGAATTGGCTCGCTATTACACATTCACTGCCTATATCCCAATGGTACTATGACGTGAGTCATGCAGGTCTTCTCTCGCCAAAAATTCGACTGACAGAGTCCATCCACAGACAACGTCTGAATGGAGTGAGTTGTTTAATTTCCGTACGGACCGATGTCCACCTAATCGACGTTCTCTCCGCGAATGCAGCGCTCGACTATCCTCCCTTCTTTGCCTACTTTGAGAAGCTGCTCTCGATACCAGCATATCTCATTGACCCGAAGATTGTCGACCTGCATAACCTTAACTATGACAGCTGGAGTGTGATCGCCTTCCAGCGCACATCGGTCATTGTAACGGAGCTCGTCTTAGCAACCGCCCTCCTACGGTATGTCTTGTTCCTGGGAGATCTCGCTCTATCTGCACCGTGGCTAGTTATAGTACTGACTTCTACGCCTCCAGGTTTATTCCTGGGTCGGTGGACCCATCGGTCCAGCGCATTATCTCAGCGGCACTCTTCCTTCACCCAGGGTTCCTCATCGTAGACCACATGCATTTCCAATACAATGGATTCATGTTTGGCATACTTCTATGGTCGATTCTCATGGCAAGGAATGTGAGTGAACTCACCGGGATTCATGTGTTGTGTTAAAGGANCAGGCTTCCTCTAATAGGGCAACAAATTAGCCTCTGGCATCCTCTTCGCCGTTCTTCTGAACTTCAAACATATCTACATGTACCTGGCTGTGAGCGGCACTTCTTCNTCTCCGTTGCTGTGGTCTACATATTACTGATACTTCTTATCTCTCGCCGCATAGCCGGCGTACTTTGTNTACCTCTTGCGCGCATTTTGNCTGACACCGAGTGGACAAATCGAAATAAAGAACTTCCTTGCNCTNGCCAACGCNGTGATAGGNGTGTTCATAGCGTCTTTGGGACCGTTTGCTCTCATGGGCCAGATCCCACAATTGTTGTCGCGCCTCTTCCCCTTTACGCGTGGACTGAACCACGCTTATTGGGCGGCTAATTTCTGGGCGCTGGTNACNNCTGTAGACAGNATTCTTTTGCGATGTGAGCCAGCCNGGGGTGTCTTGNTGAAGCTTNNGTTNACTTTCTTCTTCGACAGATATTCANCTTACNGGTGCAAACATCCCNGTTGACCCNGCCGGAGTAGNGTCGACTTCTCGAGGTCTAGTTGGGGATACNGTNTTCGCTGTACTGCCTCAGATCAAACCANTNCACACCTTNGCNCTCACTGCCTTCTTCCANTTGGTATGTTGGTTGCACANAACNGAGTGACCTCTGATGTAGGACCTCTCNAGGCCATTCTAGCNAAGCTTTGGAAAAATCCTTCTGTGAAGTCNTTCCTNACGGCACTGACTCTCTGCGGCTGGACATCCTTCCTCTTTGGATGGCATGTCCACGAGAAGGCNGTCTTGTTGATCTTGGTNCCACTGAGGTGAGGGCTTCCTCNCCNTAATCTTGAGCTGACAATCGTTCATTCTGTTCCTGACGCTTCTTNCACTAGNCTTCTTGCAGCCGAAAGGCAGGCTTACTTCCGTACCTACCTCATCGCCAGTGTGGCAGGAATATTCGGCCTCTTCCCTTTGATCTTCACACCTGCTGGTCAGTCTTCTGTCCTGCAGCCGGTCTCATCTCGACTCCCGCGATATGGGGACTCAATCACTATTGGGAAACTATCGCTGATGCTTCTTCATAACAGAATCGGTGGTAAAGGTGGTATACTCCGCCATCTGGCTTGCAGCTGTATATGGGCTACTCAGCCGAAGGGTTTACGAGTGCGTAATTGACTCTACTCATCTTCCAACCTCTCAGCCGTCTCCTTGATGAACGGTCATACGTGTCCTTCCTTCTACCCCACAACCACCCAAACATCCCGTTATTGATTCATCCTGATGGATCCTCCTGCAGATATCCGAAGTCCCTGGTCTATGTCATCATCGACTTGTGCGAGAAGGCATATCTCGCTGGTTTTATCGTGCTGTTGGCATTCACCTCCTTGATGTCTCTNCGCAATCACCGGATCTCCTCGACATCAGCCACAACCTCCTCGTCNGGCTCGGGCANNGAGGCCCACACCCCAAGCGCTGGTGCAGGGGATGGCATGGAATTTTTGCCTNTGATGNTGACGAGTGTATACTGCTCNATCGGNTTGATCTGGTCATACTTGCGGCTCGGCTTTATCTACCTCCTTGAGGAGTCGGAGTACCAGGGACAGTTGAGCACNATCCAGTAAAAATCATCAGGNCTCGGTGCTTTGTAGCGACCCCCTTCTAGGTGCATTCCTGGGTAGAGCTGATTGTATAGGAANGTATGCCATTGANTTAGACGANACCCGGTGTTACTACATTTCATCACTTCTTGGAGATATGGACCACTGCAAAGTGGTAATGTCGTTCGCAGTCAGCCTTCTNTGGTAGGNTATCANCATCATGGAGCAAGCTCGTACGCACCATCTTCGTCTTCAAGGACNTGATCNAGTCCCACTTTCTGTCCACGGGCGTGCTTGGCACTGGCACCCCAAACGATCGCACTAGTGGAGATGAAAGAAGNGGAGGCAAGGTGAGNGAGAGATTGATGATCAATAAGCGCCCATAAAGCCAATGCCAGATGCGAAACGACGCACTATTTCATCTGCTTTGCGATCTCCTTGTGGATGTTGTTGCACAGGTCTTCAACGGTGCACTTTCCACGACGCAGAACGACAGGTGCGCTGTAATCTGGAGGGAGGCCTCGCGGTTTGGTGTATACTCGAACGAGGTTGAGCGTGTTCCACATCACGTCAATCAACTCATCTATATTCCACCACTCCTTGGATGAGACGGGAACAGAATTGGGAATTTTGTACCTAGAATGATGGTTGAGTGGGGTGTCCGGGCTGCAGTAAGCAACCAGCCGGCAACGTACAGGAGATCGAGCTCTTCAATGGAGATGGCGTCAATCTTGTTCAAGACCTGACGGCAGAGACAATCAGCTTCAGAGGTGTGGAGGCGAGATCATTGGGCATACGTAGATAGCAGGAATGTAGACGCTAAATTATGCTGTAAGCTGATGCATAAGTCGATGGCGCCTGAGGATACGCACCGGTTGCCTTCGATGACATCCACCAAATCGTCTGCTGTAGCACCAGGTTCTCGAATAGCGACATCGGCGTTGTTGATCCTGTACTCGCTAAGAATAGCCTTGATCTCGTCTTGATCGATATTTGTGAGAGGAACGGTGTTGGTAATGGCGATACCACCCTTTTCCTTTTTGCGCACGATGATATTTGGAGGCTTCTTGTTTAACCGGATACCAAAGCCCTCCAATTCGGATTCGATGATTTTCTTGTCTCCAAGAGGCTTGAGGACGTCGAGAACGATGAAGATGAGATGGCAGGTTCGAGCGACGGCAATTACTGGAGTGTATCCTTCGTCAGGGATGCGGAGAACGAAAAGGCGACAACCAACGCACCTTGCCGACCTCGACCTCTGCCGTCATTAGCACCTTCAATGATACCAGCTACGCGATTCGGGTCAGTCAGAGAGGAGATGCCTCAGCGACAAACGACTTACGCAGATCAAGGATCTGGATAGGTGCGCCGTGCACCTTCACAGTTCCAGGGACGGTGGTAAGAGTGGTGAAGTCGATTTCTGACGCTTCGGAATGGGTGCCGGTAAGTTTTGACATCAAAGTCGACTGAGATATACAATCAGAGCAAGGAATATGGATAGAACAACTCCCTGACCTTTCCAACCGAAGGAAAGCCGACGAACCCTACTGATGCTATACCCGTCCTAGAGAGAAAAGATTCGTAAAATGGACGGGAGAAATTGCACAGATCTGCTCACCGAGCCACATCGAAGCCGATACCTCCTCCTCCTCCACCGCTGCCAGAAGGCCCATTGATAAGCTCGCGTCGTAGCTTTGCGAGCTTGGCCTTGAGCTGACCCAATGGTAGCTCGTGGCCTTATTCTTTTGGGCTGAAGAGGCGCTGGGTAAGTATTGATCCCGACGTTGCAGGATAGATTATTCACTTTTGTTCTGCAAAAATGTGAGCCAGCAAGCATTGCAGGGAAGGATAGACACATACCATCTCATCTTCAATTTCCTGGGGGCATATTAGCCATTTTCCGAGCGACTAGGGAGGTAGACGCACCTTGATCTTCTGTAGGGTCGTCATTGTTGCGGAAAGAGAGCCCTCGGCTAATGCCGAAGAGTGTTTGGACTGGTTTCGTACAGCAACGGCGGAATTGTCCCAGGCCTTCTCTCTCCCAACCACAGCTGCTCGCTGTCCCGCCGCTCTTTGCACCGCCAACAGTCCTTCAAACGCCCTTCTTGAAGCTTATCCGACTAGCTGGCTCTGGTCGCCCAACTACACTCTCTAATCCACCCCCGCAACGGGCTCAGCCAGCCCCAGAGTGGCGGCGACGGCGTGCAGGGACGGTGGTGGTGTGTGCCATGGCGGTCGTGGTGGTGGTGGATCGGGAGAAAGAACGGAGATCTGACGGTCTTGTCGACGATCGCTGCCTTTTGTAGCGGGCAGGTCTATAGGACGACTTTTGTGCGGCGGGGGTTCTACTGAACGGTCAAGAAAAAAAGCAGTTCTGAATCTCATGCCGACATGGGCTCGGAGGATATCACAGTCAGCCACGTGCGCCGCGCGATCGCGTTCGACTCACAGCCCCGACATTTCTTCTCCATAACCTTGTGTTTCTCCCGCTAACCTGCTTTGGTACTCTGGAATTCTTCTTCATCATTGCACTTGCCTTGCTGGAGGCTCATGGGATCAGGGTCCAGGGTCCTGGGATGCTTGTGCATTACGAGTACACCCTCAGTTTGACTTGATCTAACCGGTTCTGTGGCTCTGGAATTCTAAAAGATCAACTTTCCTTCTCAAGTACTAGGAAAGGCTATCTGATATCTGCTCTGAACGTTTGCATCGGATCGGTGCGCCGCACACAGAGAAGTCTGTGAGCCATCTCCTTTCTAACTTCAAGGTCAGCCGGCCGCCTTCAAGGCATGTTGTCTCATCTTCCCGGATTGAGAACTTCGGACCCTTGAATAGTTTCCTGGGTTTCGGGATGCAGACGGCCTTGAGGCTCAACACGTTGTCTTCAAACGAGACTATACGGAGAATACATCTCGTCCACAGACTCCAGAGCTTCTCTTCTGATATCACAATTCAGGACCTTCACCTCGGGCAGCTTCTTCACATTGGAACCCTTAAAGCGGCCTTCACGCCCTATGGCGGAGCAGCATATGTATTTTCTGTGGACTGTGATCATGACTGTCGCACGTCCTCGCCTATAGTGCCGCAGGGAGTCTTCGAGCGCACTGGCCGCTTCGCGCCGCCCCATCGCAACCCTGTATCAACGTTTTATCTTTGGCAACCCGTTTTACGCAGCTCATCTGGGCCCTTTGGACGATCTCATCGCAGAGAAGACACCCCCTCCTAAAATTTATTTGGTTTGGATGATTCTCTGTGGCCAATACTGCGCACAAATAGATGAAATAGGTGCTGTGCACCTATTAATCTGGAGTTATAGGCGCCCGTACGACGGCGGACTCGGATGACGTCTGGAATTCATGATCGGCATCATCCTGGAAGCGCCCATGCCGAAGGCTACAAGGATGCAAGGACCGTCTCGACTTACTGAGCTTTTTATCCGGCACGCAAGTAGCGCCGTCTATACGTCGACCGGTGCGCTCTTGATCGAGAGCTCGGTTCTGTACTCGATGTTCTTGCTGGCGTCTATGATACCGTTCGCACTGGGCGACCCTGTTGCGAACTTCCCTGGCGATGTCAGGTCAGGTCCAGGTTCGTTGTGTATACGCAGTTTTGCTGTGCGACAAAGGTGTTAACCAGTTTCGCTCCCGAAATACCAAGATAACTATGCCACTGCTCGTTGTCAATCGGCTGACTAGGTAAATGGCGTGGACCGACGCGGCGACGTCGAGACATCTGAGCGCGCTTCGCTTCCGCGGCAGCCAGCTAAGTTCTGATTCCTCATCGATGAAACGGTATGGAAAGCGGTCCCTGGTGTGGGGCTTCAGTGTCGAGGCGAGGGAGAGAAAAGGGAAAGGAGATATGAAAACAAGTCTTTGCTAGCTCGCACATACAGACCTATAACGGCACATTTCCCATAGCTTCGTAAACGGTAAACAAACCTTTCATCGCGACGGCCGGTTTTACACTCAGAAATGTAGGGTCCGACGGGAGCCTGAACTGGAAGGCGCCCGTCCGAATCGGCTCCCAGTTTGATGGCATAGCCCCTCAGCGCTCAGCCTCAGCGACTTGCTCCCCGTTCTTCCAAACCATCATCAGCGCCATGGACCGACTGCCTGCTCTCCCTCACTTACTCCGCTCAAATGATCCTCCGCTGGCTTCCGAGGTCCCTGTTATCGAGAGTATCGTCGGGCTCATGGACGATAACGTCGAGGCCCTGAAAGCACAGCTGGCAAACGTCATAGTCAAACGCCAGCAATATCAAGCGCTGCTCTCACCGCTACGCAGGATGCCCTTGGATATCCTTGGGGAGATATTCAGCCATATTTTGGGGTCTGGCGAACAGTCCTTGCAGAAGGTGGTCTCCCTCTGCCTGGTTTGCAAGGCATGGAGAGATGCGGCGTATGCAACACACCGACTTTGGAGCCACATCGAAATCGACACATCGAGAGCGCCGAACGAATGGAAACGCGTTGAGAGGTGGATATCGCGGTCGGGCGCAACGCCAAAGAGCTTGTCTGTGAATGCCGCCAAGGATACCTGTAGGGGGCCTTCTACCGGAACACGCACTGGCAGGTGCACGCTGGCCCATCCAAGGCTGGTGAAGCTCTTGACCGAAGGGTCGCCAACTCTACGCCCTGTCGATTTCATGCAACGCATCACAATGCATACATTGCCTCTCCGATGCCTTGGCGAGGACCAGGACTAAGTCATCGCGTCCATGGGATGGCATCAAGTCGCTGAGCCTCACGGTCCGCGATGTTTGGAGTGAAGGGCCAACTGGCGATGAAGTGCCCCGGGATCTGCCTGGAGACCGTACATACGACGCGGGGGCGTATCGTTCTTTTTTCAAAGGACTGCCACCAGTCAGCTTGTTCCACCTCAATACCCCGGCTTATCACTCCCTGGCACAGTCTCATCTCCCCAAGTTCCCTCATATCTCCGCCCCACCTTCCTTCCTGTCTCACCTAACCACACTCAGCATCTACAACGACTGGGGCGGGTCTGC
The DNA here is from genome assembly GCA_027627275.1 of Coprinellus aureogranulatus. Classification (NCBI taxonomy): domain Eukaryota; kingdom Fungi; phylum Basidiomycota; class Agaricomycetes; order Agaricales; family Psathyrellaceae; genus Coprinellus; species Coprinellus aureogranulatus. Next base: position 1,626 of record JANDKE010000169.1, on the reverse strand, counting down.
CTTGGTCAGGCTTCTGCACAGTTGCCACCAGAGCAATCTTGAAGAACTCATATTTGGATGCAAGTCTGAATTCGTCGAGTATGATGACACCGATACGTACTCAAGGGAATCCATATGCACCAAACTTGAAAAGATGTTCACGCTCCCAAAGCTTCGCACACTGAGATTCCGGAGCCTACATCGCGACGCATTCTGGATCGCGCTGTATTTCAAGGCTCCATCTCTTAGTGAACTGGAGCTGGGCTTCGACGATCGTGGCCCCTCGAACTTGCCTTCGAATGAACAAAATCTGTGGACTATCGATTGTGAGAACATGTCGGGACATGTTCCATGGTTCATTGAACTATCTGGATGTCAGGAAAGCTTACAGCGGCTGATCATCCACGGAAACCTCAAGCTCGAGATGGACGACCTGCAGACGTGGCTGGGCAAGAAACTCACACCTTCTCTATCTCACTTGACATTCGACGGCGTCTATCTCCCAGTAGAATTCTTTGGCTGTCTGCGCGATAGTCACCCCACGATTCCTCTTGACCATGTCAAGACGATCGAAATTCTCAATGTTCCCCCCGAGCTGCACTTTCTCGGCCGCTACCACCGCGACGTTCGGGAGACGGCTAAGGGAAAGCACTCATACCTTCCCGATACCAATCTGGTCATCACCCTCAGGAGCAAGGAGGATTAACTCAAGTTCAAACCTTCCTATCGTCCATGTAAGTCCCAGCATTGTGATTGTTTCGCCCTGCTAAACAATGCTGTTCCGATTCTTGTAGCGGTCCATGCCCGTCGAAACGGCGACTCATGGTGGTACGTAGCTAAGTCTACATTTGAATTCTCGAGATTGGTCGGCCTCCTTCGCTTGAATTTTAAGAATGGCTCAGATTCGTATTGCTTTATCATATCGCGTGCTGCTGAGAGAACGGGGATTGAGCCTCAAATTTTCAATATTTGTCCTGTGGAGAGCTATGTGCGATGCAAATTTTGGGGTTTCATCCCGCCCATTCTTTCGGATTGAAGCCGGCAGGAGCAGCGCTCTCGAGTATATCGTTCCATATATCTTCGTCGGTTTCGCCTCGTTCTAATTGCTTCTATCAAAATTGCGCCATTGGGAGAGGTCTCGTCGTTGAGGGCTCACCGTTCCATTTCAAGCTGATACACCCCTCACTCCATTGACACCACCGATGCCCAAAATCTCGCGCATCTCGGACGATGAACGGCTGCCATTTCGTACACAACTTCTGCGCTCGAGCTCTGAAACGAAAGATACGGTCCCCAGCGATACTCCCGGGATCTGCCTGACTGATGACTCGAAGGACGTATAGATAACCGTACCGCTGGAGAAGATTTAGCGCTCTCTCCTAGGGCATTCAAGGTCATGAACAGAGACGACGCACCATCAAGTGTCTAGTACTGATGCGCTCCACCTTTAAGCTCTCTAAGCTGCGCATTGCTTGATCCATATCCCATGTGAGTAAGGGATTGTAGTTCGAATCCGCCCACAAACGGGAGTGCGCTTTGAAGTGTTGATGTATCGTCGACCTAACGGTGTGGGTGACTATCCCCCGCCACTCTCGCGTCAATCGAATTATCGATACGGTCAAATGCCGAGTTTTACAGTGAAAAGAG
>JANDKE010001689.1:0-13113 GCA_027627275.1 Coprinellus aureogranulatus | reverse complement strand
AGGGTCTCCTCGTTTCCTCAGGGGCGCTCTATACCAGGCGTTAGGAAATTTGGAAGTGCTCAAACTGTCGAAATGCTCTTTCGGCTCATGGTCGCCTGTAGTTCCCGTGGACAGCGGGTGAGTCGTTATCTCGCTACGAACGGACGAAAGCACGTCAACGTTCTTTAATAGAACTTCCGACGACAACCTCGGGACCCCGGCCTGCGCGTTAAGATCGCTCACATGCGACTCGCAGTCTTACAACGGCCTAAACGCACTTCCATACATCAATGAAGGGATATCTTTATCCCAGCTCGAAGCGCTGGATATCTCAGTTGACGACGAGTTAGGAGGTAGCCACGGGATTCTTCATGCCGCAGGCGGACTGCAAAAGCTATACATCACCGGTGAGCCGTTTGATTCATCCATGCGGTCTTCAAATATTCTAACCAAGATTCATTCATATGGATCTCAACACAGTCAACGACTCGCCCCCATTGGCAGCACCGATGCACACCCTCCTCTCAAACCTCCACCTCAACGCCCAAACCACGCTCACACACCTCCGTGTGGTATTCCAAAACGTCTCATACCACCCACCCCCCTCCACGCTCTTCGCACCATCGTTATCCCAATTAACCTCCCTCCAGACCTTCAAACTCGACATCCACATCGCCGTCCCCACCCTTCCCCGGATACATTAACACTCCCATATTGACATCGCACGGGATCCACGCAACGCTACCATGGACCCAACTCGACCATATGTTATCCAACTTGGCCTTGGCTGCATTAAGGAAAGTGAGAGTTCGTGTGTACGTGAGGTACACGCTCGGAAGGGACGGTGACGAGACGGCGAGGAACGAGTGGAACGCCAGGTATCTTAGGGATGTGGTTGTTATAGATGGGGTGTTTGAGAAGCAGATGGGTGGGGTGAGGGCGAAGCATAGAGAGGGTACGGTGGGAGGAGAGTTGGTAGCGGTGGTTGTTCATCCATTTTAGATAGAACTTCATCGGCCGTCGTTGTCGAACAATGATAGTTAGCGTACAATACTGTACAACCGGATCTACGACCACATCACCTCGACTCCGACACAAATCTTCTCATCGAAGCTCAGTGCCGCTTCCACCCAAGTACGGGGGGAAAGCTGCGTTGGAGTGCCAATAGGTAGTACTGTCATCCAATTCATTCATTTAAACTAAAAGTCATTCACAGACAAGCCAAACTCCACACGTCCCGCATTCCGCCGTCTAAGTAGATGCGGAAACCCCGCTGGGTGTATCCGAGTCAAATTCCGTCTGATCCTTTCCGCCATAGACCGGAGCTCTGGGCGTGTCGAAATGTCGATAAAAATGTTGATCTCAACTTTCTTCAGGGTGTGGATGCCAGATAAGGCCTCGTCGAAGCGGTCCCATGATGCTCGAGGACGAGATGGGTCACCCCAAAGCAGCATCACCTGGCTCAATTGAGAGTCGGGATTCGTAGGAACGCTGAGATCGAGCGTGAGGTCCACCTCCACTACCTTTAGGGATCTTAGATTAGGGAGGGTGTCCAAGGACAGGCCGATCAAGGGACTTATGGTGAGCGATAGGTTGGATGTGTGCGTTAAGTTGATTTTGAGGTGGGTGAGGGTTGTGTACGACGAGGAGTGGAGGTTTTCCAGTATCGTGTTGGAGGGCAAATTGACGACCCCGTTGAGAGAAGGAACTGCACAAAAATGATATAAAGGAAGGTCAACTATGCATCTGTTCCAGAAGAGTGGTTGAATTCGGACAAACCATCGAGATGAAGATTCAGGTTCCGCAGACGATGGGCGTGACGCAGGGGGCCTTGTCTGCGCCAATCTACACCGCGAACACATAGGTCGAGTGACTCGACGTTCGTAATGGCAGAGAGTATCTGCGCATGGCGTGCAGAGTTCACCAAACGACCATAAGCGCTGTCGTAGGAACCCAGATCGCACCTGAGAGCCTTCAAAGCTGGGGCGCTTCCCTGGCTAAATCGATGTTCAGTACGTTGTGCAACACTCAAGTTGGTGATCTCGAAGCTAACGCACCTCAAGCTGTCACATTCCTCATGCTGCTGTGAAGCAAAGGACATCTGGGAAAGCTCCAGGGTCTCCAATCCTCGGATGACCACTTTCAATATATCTAACGGTACGTCAGAGAATCTGGCCAGTGACAATTTTCGTAAATTGGCGCTGCTGTTGACGACGGCCACCACCCCCGAGGACCAGCGCTTCGGAAAGAAGAGGAACGATGCTGCCTCTGTGCTTCCCTTTGCGCCACATCTTAGCGTAAGCTCGACCACGTTCGGCATTTCGCTCAGGGCACTGGCTAGACGGATGAGGTCGTAGTCGTTCGTCGTCGAAAGGACTTCATAGTTAAGACGTCTGATATAAGCGCCTAGATGAGGGCTAGAGGTAACGGTGCGTGCCATGAGCAAGGATTTCTCATGTACTGCCCCAGTTTCAGAAGCGGCTTCCCCGTCGGAGAATAGGTTGGTATCGCTCCATAGGCGCTGCTGGCAAGACGCAGTGAAGGACTTTGAGACGAGACTGAGGGAGAGTAGGGATGCAACGTCCTGGTTTCTCGGTGACACTTCATCCAGGGTGAGCTCCACTAGTTCTGGAGGAAGGGTGTTCGCCATGTAGAAGTGGTGGCTGGACGATGGTGGAAGCTCTTGTCAAGAGGTTGTCAGAACTCAGGGCACACAGTCAACGAGCATGATGTGATCAATCTAATCTTATCTCTGTCAACGCATCTAATCTAGGGTGCACGACTGCGAGTCCATGAAGGGTTCGAGGGAATAAGGACAGCATGTATGGACGTCACTTAGGTTGGCGGTGAACCTTTGAACGGGAGGCTAGTGAGATTTACGTATCTCCTGTCTGCCTCTTTCTGTTCGAGTGCTAACCAATCGAGGTCACTCTGCTCCTGCTGCGTCAACAACGGCTTCTTCTCCATCTGTTGAAACCATCGTCTTGTTACTCGGAACATATACCCTTCGAGAACCTCTGCGTAGCGAATGTGCTTTCTGTAGTCCTCGGTTATAGCCTCCATCTCAGGTTTCGTCGGGATTGAAGGTGCCTTAGGGAGTTGATGTCGTTTCCGGATGCTACTCATCGTTGTGAACTGATCGGAGCGCGTCAGATGGCAAAGGCTGGCTGCCAGATAGACAGCGGAGAAGACTTACGGTCGAGGTTGTTGTCTGATTCAAGATACTGTGAGGACTTGGGCGCCCCCTGAAGGCCTGAGCTGCTTTATACCCCGCGGACCTAGTGGACAAAGCAACAACTCTGGGCAGCATGGCAACGGGTTGGCCATCTTTGGAAATCGTTGACATGGCCATATCCGGCTTTGAGAGGTCGCTTGCTTTTGAACAATTATCTCTTTCAAACGTCAAGGAACTCGCGTACATTTACGTATTCACAGCAAATCGGCAGAGTCGCATAACAGGACCGTCTGGGTGGAGTACTTCCACCTCTCTCTCAGTGCTGCCAGTCTGTGAAGAAAGTGGTGGTCCCAGCAATACTCTATCGAGAAATGCGATACAATGAGTTCGAAACAATTGTTCCGAAGGGTAACATAGCCATCCACGGCGGGTCACAAACAAAAGGGGGACAAAGCAAATATCTTAACCCTAATTCATCGGGTTGTCCTTCTGCGCGTACTTCTCCAGCTTCACGGGTGGGTTGGTCCGGCTGGCGAGGGTCTCGAGCTTAGTCATGTGTTCTCGATTCTCTAGCCAGAGTCGAAGCAAAGTGCACCTCTCCGACGCGTCAGGATACCTGATGGCCTCTTCGATGAGGGGGTGGATGTTTGCTTTATACACTGCGTGCTGCTTCCACAGGCGTTCGTCAATCTCCTGTTGTTGTGACCGAAGGTAATCGTAGTCGGCCTGAAATATGGGACCTTTGACGTATGCCTCGTTCCACAGGTGCTCAGGCGTGAGATCTCGCTCTGGGGTAGTGAAGGCGAACCGAGGCATCTCGGTGAAAGACGCGGCGTTACGGTAACTGGGATGGAGCTGGAGGGGCATTCAATACTTTGAGTCTTGAGTAATCCGGTGTGATACTTACGGTTATTCAGGAGAGAGCCCTCGAATATAGAAAAGGCGGAGGATGTTTGCACTCTTTATACCAAAGGGAATCCGCGGCGTGCCACACCGACAAGTTCATTCCGACCGACAATGCGGTTGGTCATCGCAAGAGACCACCCTGATTATGTCCATATATGCCATCCCTTAACTTCGATCCTTTTACCATCGAATGCGAGATATGGAGCCGACCCTTCGGCCCTTCTGTCGCCGCCTTCGGTGTTCACAAAGGCCTTTCTCTTCCACGGTACCGGGCTGGCGAAGGCGTTTCATGTTCGAAACAGGGTGACAGTTTAAAACAAACCAGAAAGATCGTCCCCTACGATCGGATACACGTCATTGAATGGTCAATCCAAGCGCAAACGCTGGGTGGACAGGCCTTTCATGACACGCCGCCGGTTCCTTTGTCGATCTTCGGCGCTAATTGAGATCACTTTCTGCCAACGTGGGCGGCGCGTGGCGGCTAGTGGCGGCGTTGACGAAGGCTCATGCAAGTGCGAGAGTGCAGAATTGTTGAGGAGAGGTCGAACTTACTCGAACTCACACCATGGCAGGGCGATCTTTGAGAGTGACTGCAGGCATCGTCCCGGCTGGGGTTGTTATTGCTCAAGTAAATGATACACACTGACGTGCAGAGGCTTGGCCGTACTGTGATACTATTCATCCCCTCCCTCCTCCCGGTCTTCGCATTCTCCCCGACGATCTTCTTCTTCGTCCTCTTCTACGGCACGAGTCTCGGAGGCAATGAGCTCCAGCTGCAAGACCCCCTCTTTCTCGAGTTCTCTGAGATTTGAATACTGGCGGTTGAACACTTCACCTTCGACAAGCCTCCAGATCCTATCTCGGTGTTCTTCCATGCATCTGGACACGTCCAGGACTCCAACCAGCACACCGATGCGCTTCAGATGGGTAAATCGACCGTCCCTTATGCTGGGCGCCAACTGTCGGTCGAGTTCGCCCCACTGGTCCCCTGCAAAAGTCGCATCTTCGTCCATCCTGGACCACTGGTACCCGCCAACCCAGATATCGAACGAGATGTCTTCCAGAGCTTGCAAGCTTTGGAAGATGCCGTCGCAGAATATTCCATGGTACGGGTCTCGAATGACCGACTCGTCCAAATAGAAATCGAATACTATCTCAAAGGAAAGCGTCGAAAGCGTTTGGTATGACTTGACGTTCAAGGATGCCAGAGCGGATTCATGGTGGACATACGATTCCTCGATATCGATTCCGGAGTCGGTGTACGCTTTCATAGTGTAGATATGGAGTTCATTGAGTCCTCCAGTCTGCCGAAGAATGAAGTCTTGGGCTTTACGGTCGGAGGATTCGGGTCGAGCAACAGGCATGCATAACCTCTTCAACCCGGCGAAGTTGAACCAGGGACACTTTGAAAGCTTGCTGCGAAACTCTAGCCTTCGGGAATGGTATTCATCGTAGCCAGTCGGTGAGCCAAGAATGCTCTGCAGTCTTTCGTACCCTTCACGGTCGTCACCACGAGCAACGTCGTCAAACCAGTCGAACCACCGATCTCCCATTTGCCTTGCGGAATGGACGTCCAATTCCAGGGATTCGAATGAACGAGGCGAGCCGAGGTGCTGAACGCTATGCAACTCATAAGTTAAGGCTGGGGATCACTAAAAATGACTTACTTTTCCTCATCGAATTCCGTCAAGTACCTGAAATAACAATTTGCAATGGCGATAGACGGGCATTTCGTCTTAAATAAGGCCAGAGATACTTCCATATCGCACAATTTAAGTGAGTCCAAAGAAGGAGCCTCCACCAGCGAGATGATAGCCTGTTGGAGAGCAGAGCGGCACCTTCCGTATTTTGCCGCGTTGTAACCAGCGTCAAGTTCCGCCGACATCCTGCGAAGGTAGCCATACACTTGAAGCCGCTTGATAATTCTGAGGGCCTTCAGAGAAGCCGCCAAGGCTGAACCTCCGTCTTGTTGGAAGATGGACTTGTTGAGAAATATCGTCAAACCCCTGACATATGCCGCAAGGTGGGGACTTTCCACGATAAGATCAGAGAACAGGAAGTGGGTGCCCTTCGAGGATAGGTACCCTTTTTCGCTGTGCGCATGGTATGGCAGAACCAGCGTTATCGAGCGGAAGAGCTCTGCTTGGCACGTCGCCAGGAAATTCTTGGAAACCAAGGACAACGAACTAACATCCCGCGACCAGGCGCCGGCAGGGGAATCAGCTGTGCAGCCAGTGCGCACTTCTGCGGCGATCTGGGCGACTATCTCTAGCGGGAGGGGTGGCGTCGATGTCAGTGGCAAGGGGGTGCTGTCGTTGATCATGGTAGACAAAGAAGGCGTGGCAAACGCTAAACTCACAGGGACTCGAAAAATTGATGTTTGCACTTGCTTGAGATCACTGGCTTGATGATTTCGGCGGGTCGTCGGCTTGCAGAGTCAATTCGCGAAAAGCAGCTTGAACGCGCCGAAAGACCTCGACAGTGAACAGAGCAAGAGAATCGCATGGCGATCGGATAGATGTCCGGTGTGATGAGCGTGAACAGCACTGTACAAGGCCCGCTAGTCCGGATCCTCTCCATGATTCTTTGCACTGACCGACTACAATTAAATAGGGACTGGGATCAGCCTTAAGACGTTAAGAAGCCAAAGGACGAATACAATGGCGTAATATTAAGACAGTATAACAAAGGAATAGATTGAGAGATAAAGGTTTTTCGGGGGCACCGCAGAACCACTACTTCTGACGAAGGTCGAAAGCACCCATGATCCGGGCAAACGCGCGCTTGTGCGGCTCCATGTCCTTCTCCATCCGCCTCATCTCCTTCAGCTCGCGTTCAGTCGCTAGGCCTCTGTCTTTGTTGAGCTTGATAGCGTTAATCTCCATAGTCTTCATCTGCATGATGCTGATGAATTTGCTAGCTTCGGTAGACATCTTTCCCGTCATGACCAGCTCCTCGCAGATGCCTGAGACTTCGCGCTCAGTGAAGGGGTCGGGAAGAGCTTGAGCCAAGGCGGGCATGTTGTTTCTTGATGAAAGGATTGAAGCTGGGGTGGGGTTTGCACTGCCTACGATTGTAAAGACGCATTAGACGAGAGATACTCAAGAACAAGGGAGAGGCTCACCGATGGCAAGAAAGTGGGATCTCTGGGGATGCAGCAGTCAGTCTACTGTGTCGAGATTTTATAGGTTTTTGAGAGCATACGCTCTTCTGCCACATAGAACCTGGCAACTGGCGACGAGGGAGGGACCAGCGNGCTTCGCTTCCTTCTCAGGCCAAACTCCTGCCTTTCTTGGACTTGAGTCCATGCAGTGGATGAGCGGGACTTGCTTCTTGAAACGGCACTCAACGAACAACCATGATTACTTTGACAAAGGAATCTANNTTACGTGAGAGAGACCTCGGTAACAAAAGCAGTTCATGGTACTTTCATAACAAAGGTTGTCGCGCGTGTGTGACTTGGACCGCGCCGTCACCGCGGTGAATGGAGCATCGTTCCAATAGTAGCATGGAGTGNCTATGGAACAGTCTGGAACAGTGTGCGTCGTTGCTCGCTCTACTAAGTTGTCAGGATGTGTACAACGATCTGGCCTNGATGCTCCCGANCTAATTATAAAGAAAAGGTATTCGCCTTGGTCGTGTCGGGCCAGCTCGACCACCTTGAATACCGAGACTAGCCCGAGCAGCACGGGTTCAATTCTTGAAACGGAGCATTTCACGCTCACGTGAGGTGCCTAGAGCCCATGGTGGAACTTTCTCATGAGAGCCGAGATCGATCGACTCGGACGAATTCAACGCTAGCAGCACCTCGATCTGTGGGACAAAGGGGACGTCCGACGCGGTGGACGGAGAGTGTGCGAGCACCGAGGCGTTTTGACTTCTTGCTTTGCGCCGCTTCGCTGTCCTCGTGATCCTTGCGCCTCGTTGACCCCCACTTCGACAAACAATTTGATTTCTTGTGACATCAGTGGGTCTGACAGACGGAGTTCATGGTACTTTTGAACAAAGGTAGCGACAACTATGTCGGTGTGGGTGAGGTCGGCTTCGGGACTAGCCGAGCGCATCAGACGTTATTTATCCCGGCTAATGAACCTAAAGGACTCGAGACGGAGAGAAGCAGTTTCCTCCGGCGCTATTCACCGCCGCCGATTATGCAAAAAGCTAAGGCAATAAAAGCCTCAAATTTAATAGCAACTGGGGTCCATCCTGACGCTGATAGAGACTACACGGGCTTTCAGAGGTTTTTTGTCTGCGAAGACGTGATAATAAAGACAAAGAGATCCGTTTAGGATTAACTATTTGGTCTTGGACCCGTACTTACGATCTTGCTTGGTTAATCGCACAAATTATTGTGTGATCAGAGGAGTACGAACTCGGTGCCCTAGCAATCGAGACTAACGCATGGGTCCATCGCACAAGGATTTTCAAGGGGGACAATAATCGTGTCAAATTTACTACAAGCATTTAACACATGAGCCTCGCAACCCCATTCCATACTACTACAGATGCATTTGATGTTTTCCGTGTGGTTTTCCATGCGAGGGCGGCGAAGGTCATCAAAGGTTTCTTGGGGTCCTCACTGCTCAGACAATCAAAGAGCACTGAAGGCTGGGTGGGTCCGTCTACGTGGGTGGGGTTAGCATCAATAACTTCATTATCCCAAGAGTCTGAATGGACTCACAGCCATGGTGCAGTGGGCTCTGAGCTCAGGGTGCCCATTGCAAGCGTAGCTAGCAACTGCGGAGAACAGAGAAATGGATGTCGGCATTTTACAGCGAAGGGATGGTAGCAACACACGTACTTTCCGTAAGATACGCAGGATAGGGATAGTCACAGTCGATGAAAAAGGAGCAACTGCTCTGCCTGGGGACAAGCGAGAGGGCGAGCGCCTGGGTAACGAAGAGGCTGAGAGTAGCGTAGAACTTCATGGTGGTATAAGCTGATTGTTGGACTGAAGTCTGATGTTCTGATTGGCTGTGTTGCCTTTCGTTGAGGAAGGTAGCAGTCTTATATATGCTTTCAAGACGAAGTTTACTCTCAAATCGAAACAAAACCAAGTTCCTTTCCATAATTGAATAGTGGAGATTTCCACCCGCCAACATCCTTTTCCCGAATTCCAAAATCGGACGCAGACATGGTCTTCTTCCGGAAGGTGACCGAGAACCTTAAGAAGTCCTCGACTACTCGTTCGATGCAGCTCTGAGAGCCTGTCGCTTATGTGGGAATGCTTGGTTGAAGAGCTTAACCACCTTTTTAATTGACTGGAGAGACGAATATTTCAGGTCATACACCGATACGTCTTCCGTCACCCCTCTTCCACCGGGGAGGTTTATCCACTTGCCGCAGCCACCGTTCTCGCCTTTGAGCATGCTCCTTGTTACCGTATGGCGTATGTCCGTTTTCTTTGCTTTGTCTTCCACCCCCAAGAATTCACGGTCTGGCGGAGTACAAAGGACGATTTGTGCTCCCGAAGGAGGTTCGGCTCACTTACCGGGGACTGCAAGGCTCCGGACTCTGTCTTCTCCGGTACTTCCTGGCGCCTGTTGAAGGCTTCTACAGTGTACTATGTATAGATCGGCCTTCTCACAACGTTGGTGCAAGCCTTTTTTTGGCGGACTTCGACTGAGGCGATCAACGTGCGCATCCTGAGAGTGATAGGTTTACAGGACCTATGAGCATGGCTTCAAACACCGTTTGTGGTTAGAGAGGATATCTAAACGTCTCTACCAGCTGGTGTAGGGTGGGCCTCTAAAGACATACAAGCCCAATACCAGCCTACTACGAAACGATTGATTCGGAAGTTCGTTTCCCCGTCGGTCATTAATAGGCTTATGCCACTTCAGATTGAATTCGAAGTACTTGTCGCTTTCTTCCTCCTCGCTCATGTGGTGCATTCTCCCGTAACGGCGTCAGAATTGACGGAGTAATGTCGTACCGCCTCCCAGACACGTAGGTAGATATCGTGTACTACACGGGAGGGAGATCCGACGCCTGTAGATTACGGTCGATTGCCTTCTCCGAGCGGCGTGCCTCGCGCTGTCTTGAACCATAACCGTTTAGAGTGTAATAAAGTACAAACAATTCCCTTGAAGCCAACATTCTACCCCTGCGAAACAAAGGCTATGGAAATTCCGGAGTCCAATATATATCTTTGTCGTTCCATCTAGTATCTCAACTTCCCCATAATCATTTTCAACCCCTCATTCCCACCTAACCTTTCTACCTCCTGCGTCATCTTCGCATCTAGATCCCGGAGCAGAGCGCGTGAGTACTCGAGAGACTTTGTCTTGTCCGTAAGGTGCTTGATCAATGCGAGCTTAATTTCGGGATCGGTTGGGTGTGTGCGGAGAGTGTCTGCGATCAAGTGCGAGTCAGCGTAAGATGAAATAGCGAGAGAGTGGGATAAGGGGGAGCCGATATGGGAGAAGACTGACCGATAATGTACGTTCGCCCAGCTTCGTCGCTCGCACCAACAGCGTGTACGACGGGGAAAGAGAACTTGCCCTCCGTAAGATCTTCCGCGAACCCTTTCGCTGCTGCGTACTGCACGGTCAAAACCAAGCGTGTGAGAATGGCAGCGAGGTAGGACAGAGTGAAGAATAAGACGCACGTCGCTGCTATCGAGGTTCATAACGTCGTCCCGGACTTGGAAGAATACGCTGAAGAGGTCGACGACGCTTGTGCAGTCGATGGTCACAGATGAGGACGAGCATGCAGCCATGAGCCGTACGCCCAAGCGGAAGAGACCCCCAGTTTCTAAAACGGGCGTCAGCTCGAGTACGGAGAACCTCCGAAAGAAACTCCACGGGAGACAGATTCGAACTCACTCTGCTTAATCATACAGAAATACTCATCCTCACTCGGACACGTCCCCGTCTCCCTCCAATAAATCTCCAACCCCTGTCCCCTATGCAGCTCAAGGATCTCCTCAAGGAAGATATCCATGAGCGTTTCGTGTACGCTTGGTGTGAGGCCAGTGATGGTGTACAGCTTGGACATCGCGACGAACATGGCGTAGGCGGCGGTGTTGATGGTGTGCGGGAGACCGAAGACGCGGTGTGCGACGGGGTTGGCGCGGCGGAGTTCGGTGCTAGTCTCGAGTATCGTCGAAGCTGGTATAAGGGGAGAGGGGTGATAACTCAGTGATTGCCCTCACAAGGATATATGTGCATGAGTAGGACGTACAAAGGTACAGTGCTCATCACCCAAATGCAACGCAGCCTTCAGAGCTTCGTCCTGTATCTGACCCTCGATAAAATCCGGAATTTCCTTCCTCAGCGTCCCAGGCAACACGACGAATCCCGCGAGCAAAAGCCAACAAGAGACGAAGGCAACGATATCGTTGATAGGGTGGATATGGTCGATCGCGATGAGCATGTTGACATAGCGCGTCTGGGCTTCAGCGACAGTCACAGCCGATGCTGTCGAATACATCGACCGCTGGTCGCCCTCAGACGCCCCTCGACGGAGAACGCGCCGGGGAGTGCGAGCCTTGAACTCTGACTCAGAGTAGGTGATGGTGTCCGCTGCGGGGCTTGTGAGGGCACTATCCTCGAGCGCTATGGGTTGTCGATCGGAGGGGGCGGCGAGGCCGTCCGTGTTGGAGAATGTGATGGAGGATTGCTGCGAACGTTGGGCGGTCGGGTGTCTGCGTTGGCGTGTGGGGATCGGTGGGGATCGGAGGCGCCTGAGGAGAGATAGGGATATCAGGGTCCTGGTAATTCCCTTGCGCGATGAAAGCGCTCGGGTCGTCTAAAGAGCCATAGACGGGCAGGCGGTCTTGAGATGACCGCTGCGCAACAGCAGTAGCATTGTCNCTCGATGCTAGCTGGGGGACCGGAGCCGGACCTGTCGACATCGCGAAGGTTTAGGGGAGGGAGGGANGNAGTGGCTTTNCNGNNTCNCATNTGGTGGNTTATACTTGTATCGTATCGNTNNNCTTGGGAAGTCAGCTGGAAGATCAGAANTCAACNTNTNTGTCAAGAAGCAATGTGAATAGCAACCANTAATGAGGAGGGATCACNGTCGGACCCACTGTCGTAGCGGGAATGAGGGGCTGATACATGAAAGAAGTTACGAACTGCCAGGGTGATTAAGATAGGCGCTGGGCNNGNNCACNGCCTTTCCCTTTGTCCAAATGGGCNGTGTCGGCGTCTGAGGGTCAAGAACGAGTTTTTANGATGGTCGTAAGAGTCGNCGAGGGAAGAGCAAAGTCCNAGCTGCGNGGCAACTGAAGTGCAGGATGACTCGCATCTGGGCGCTTATTTCCGCCAAGAGATATAGTACATTGTACTCTTATCTTTCGCNATCACCACTCTACACTCGTGTCANNCATGTGTGCACATGCTCCCAGTTGANACACATACCTCAGGGAAGTACATCGCTTTGCAGTACTGAATGAGNGGCNATGACATGGGCGCAAAGATGAGCGCCGGGATATCATCGGTTCGGCCAATTGTCAAGGNGATGCTGTNGGTCCNGTNAGTGTGTCCTTCAATCTCCTTCTCCCGCTGGGTCGTCAGGATNGTTGGACTCCGCTGAGCATCCCGCACACTGGGACCACATGGTGAGAAAGCTTCGACTCTCTGGAAATTACTGTCCATTGTTCCATCCTCAGTATATCTTACAAATGTGGACCCACAACCCACAACCCACAGCCAACCACAGCCAGCCTCAGCCAACGTGCACTTCGTCGACCGGGCTAGACCTAACGCCATCCTCCCTGACCCATCTCGAAACTATTCTCCAGCGCTAAAGCTCGCATGCTCGTACTACCGCTCGCCTCTTCGTCTCTCCGCCTTCCCCTACGCGGAGGCGTTCCCTCACCCCTCCTTGGCGAGCCCCCGTCAGACAGTCGAGAGGAAACACCAGGCGTTGAAGGACGGCTTGAAGTTAATTCGCGGTCGCGGGTAGGTAGTAGCGGTGTACCTGGAGGGGAAGGTGTCCCTCCTCTTAAGGGAGTGCGACTTCGCTCGCGTTTAGGCGACGAGCGCATCATGAGCCCCCCGCCGGGCGTAGTGGGAGGCCGTAGAGCTTCTTGGAACCGGGGGTAC
>JANDKE010001688.1:0-13114 GCA_027627275.1 Coprinellus aureogranulatus | reverse complement strand
GGTAACAGAAGTCTCGAAAAGGGAGAAATTGGGAAGCTGGGGGAAGAGGATCCGGGATGCCGGTACATGGCGCCATGATCCATTACAGGGTAGAAGACATCCCGAGTTCCTGTCTTCCACGTTCCTACGGTGTGTCTGCTGACTATATAACAACCACATAGTCGGCGGAACTAGGAGGACTTGAATCTACACCGCCAGGATGTTTACCATACGGGCCTCAAGGACCTACCTACGGGGCGTCACTGCGACTAGGTTCAGCGTCAGATTCTATAGCATCGCAGTCGACAGCCATACGCCGAAGAAGTCGAAGGTCTGGGCATCGGCGGATGAGGCGGTGAAGGACATCAAGTCGGGGGATATCCTGTTGTGCGGAGGCTTCGGGGCTGCGGGCATCCCAGGTGCGCTTGTTACAGACTTGACTTGAATCGACCTTGACATTGCGTGTCAGATACCCTCCTCAGCGCACTCGCCAAACGAAAGGAGGTCACGGACTTGACAGGGGTATCCAACAATGCTGGGCAGGCGAACTCTGGGTTGGGTGCGTCTGGCGCTCTTCGGGCTATGTGCTTAGCTCATACTTAGCCGCAGATATGCTTTTGAACACGAACCAGCTGTCCAAGATCATTGCATCGTACCCTGGAAGGTGCGGTATCCATCGCTGTTCGTTATACCTCAACTAAGTCCTCTTCAGCAACAAGAACTTCGAGACCCGCTTCCTTACTGGCCAGATTACCCTTGAGCTCACGCCTCAAGGTACCCTCGCTGAGCGTTTGCGAGCGCATGCAGCGGGTATACCCGCCTTCTTCACGCCTACAGGCGCAAACACCGCGATTGAGCACGGCAGCATTCCCCAGCGATACAACGAAGGCGGGGCGCAGAACGGTATCGCAATACCCGGTATTCCGAAGGAAGCAAGAGAGATCAATGGACGAAGATACGTTCTGGAAACAGCGCTTGCTGGAGATGTCGCCTTCATTCACGCTTGGAAAGCCGATGAAGCTGGCAACGTCGTCTTCCGGTATGCGTCCAACAACTTCAGCACGGTGATGGGTAAGAACGCGAAGGTGACGATTGTCGAAGTGAGTGCCAACCTTCGCCGCGTCTTGCCGCACTGAATATGTTTGGCAGGCTGAGAACATCGTTCCCGTTGGAGAACTGTCCCCGAATGCCATCCACCTCCCCGGAATCTACGTCGACCGCATCGTCCAAGCCACCATCCCCAAACACATCGAGATCGTCACGCTCGCCTCCAAGGGCTCAGAGAAGAAGCAGGAACTGTCGCCTGAGAAGGCCAAGGCCCTTGCTACTCGTCAACGGATAGCCGCCGCGCAGCAAAGGAGATCAAAGACGGCTACTACGCTAACCTGGGTATTGGTATCCCGACTCTTATTCCGGAGTTCTTGGAGCCCGGTGTCAGCGTTTGGTGGCAGAGCGAGAACGGTATTCTGGGAATGGGTCCTTATCCGACTGAGAAGCAGCTCGATGCGTATGTGTTTCCCGATCCCGGTCCGGGTATGTTGCCTAACGGTGGTGCAGGGATCTTATCAATGCTGGAAAGGAGACTGTCACTTTGGTTCCTGGTGCTTCGGTATTCGGTATGTTCCTTTTCCCTGTTGCCGGTAGTTCGTTCTGAAGTTCTGGTGTGACAGATTCTAGCGAATCGTTTGCCATGATTCGTGGTGGCCATGTTGATGTTGCCGTCCTTGGTGTGCGTACTCCTGCCACATCCCATTCATCTTGAGTTCTCATGAGTCCACATTCAGGCTATGGAGGTGTCCCAGGTCGGTGACATTGCCAACTTCATGATACCTGGCAAGCTCCTCAAAGGTAAGGGTGACACCCCAGAAATCCCACCCTTTTCTAATATTTCTCTCCAGGTATCGGAGGTGCAATGGACCTCGTCTCCAACCCGGACAAGACCAAAGTCATCGCCGTACTCGAGCACTGCTCCAAGAAGGGACAATCGAAGGTCCTCAAGACCTGCACTCTTCCCTTGACTGGCGCCCGCGCCGTCAGCACAATCATCACCGAACTCGCTGTGTTCGATGTCGACAGGGCCAAGGGTGAGCTCGAGCTCATCGACTTGGCGGAGGGTGTCACAGTGGATGAGGTCAGGGCGAAGACCGATGCAGACTTCAGGATCAGGAGCCATCTCGGCTCTTTCGCATAGACTCTGCGCCCTGAGACTCTGCTTTGAAGATGCGTCTCTCATTTTTGTATGTCGTACCCAAGCATGGAATGCAACAGATCATCATTGTCTACCTGACTGGCCAACGAGTTGTGGTTCCAGGTCACCGCCTGTCTTACCAAGTAGGTTTCGAACTCTCCTGAACTCCTAAGAACCAAGGTCGCCTTCACCCTTGACCATCCTGACGGCCTCGACATGGACCTCCAACTCATGTTCCCATCCAGAAACCTCCTCAACTCCCCTCTGATCACATTTACTGGCGACGTATGCTACGAAACTATCACGACAACGCCGACGGACCGTATTGTGCCCGTAACGAAGATATACCGCCTTCGCGAACCCATTCCCCTTTCCGAACTTGAACGAGACAACACCGCACAAGCTAGGGAGTCGACAGCACCAGGGAACGATGATGATAGCACGGGAAGGCAGAAGCTTGCTGAGATACATTGGAAGGAGACGGGGTCTTCGAATACCCTTGTGTTCAGTCACATTTTGCAAAGCTTCAAGGGTGTATCAGCTCAGAAGCTACTGAGAAAGAGAAATCCGCTAAGCTTGTAAGCGAGGCACCTGTTTTATCTGGATTGTTACTGAACGAGACGTTCGTTTGTCTCAAGGTCTAAGAAGTGCTTTTACTTCAGAGGAAATGACGGCGTCGAGTACCGATGGAAGATCGTAGGGAGCATAGGCTGTATCGTACGTCTCCATACAGCCTCTCTGAGTAAACTGGGGCTGAGGAAGACTTTCCTCAACAAGCTTACTCGTAATGGAAAAGAAGTTGGAAGGTGCCTCGAGAAGTTCATCGTTGAAGGGATGTTCATGGGCCATACCAAATTCGTTCTCCACCTAAAGCCCGGCTCTGAGACCCTTGATATGGGTATGGTGTTATTCACCTTCCTCTTGGTGGACCACAGGCGTCAGCTTAAGGACCATGGCCCGTTTAAGAGGAGGAGAGGGCCTGACGATGAAGGAGACGGAGAAGCTGATTCTGGGCCGGATGCAGAGAGTACGGATGGTGGACATGCGGGCTAGGAAACGTGTGCTCCGATGTCTTCTTCTAGAGACCTAATATCTGGAATGATGATACCATGCTGCACTTACTAACGCGACTAGCGCGTGAGTGCGGAAACAAGCGCGCGTCTTCCCGTTACAACATTGGTGTGAGTTTGCCTCTCAGCCCAGGGTGGATTTCAGCTGTCCACGACCCCGCGTGAAGCGCGACTTTGGTACTCCCGTTGAGTACGAACGAAAGTGTACAAATATACAGGAAGACCCTTCAGTTGACCATCACCCCTATCACAATTAGCGCCCATAGCCGGCATCATACCGGCATCACCGTAGCGCACGGGCATCCACTGCCCAGTCAACTCCCATCAATACGCCTCTCAATCTTGTCTTCCACATCGTGCCATCCTCAATCCCGCCGCTGCCTTGGCCATGTCTGATACGCGCGAGCCGTACAAGGGATCTCGACGCAAGCTGGTCTTGGCGTTCGATGTGGGGACGACATACAGTGGCATATCATACACGTACGCATTGCTTGGCCGTGCTTATGAGTGTCGTAGATGGGAGATCGTAACTGACGTCCTTCGTCTCTCAGGATCCTCGACCCGGGACACGTCCCTGAGATCAAAGGTGTAACGAGGTAGCGTACTAGTACCGCGACTTGCCCTGGCGTCAATGGACACTAGCATGCCTTATGTTGTAGGTTTCCTGCTCATGAGCAGATCAGCGGCGCATCCAAGATCCCGACAGTCATCTACTACGACAAGGAGGGCAACGTTTGTGCGGTTGGTGCAGAAGCTATGAGGGAAGGTATCTTCGAACAAGCAGAGGACGAGGGATGGATAAAGAGTGAATGGTGCGCATATCTTATTCCCGTGGACTTAGCGCCTTCTTCACAGATATCTGGCTACTCAACAGGTTCAAGCTACACATCCGCCCCAAGTCAGACTCAACAAGACAGATTGCCTCCCAAATACCCCCATTACCCACCGGGAAGACCGTGGTGACAGTCATGGCCGACTTCCTCTCATACCTTTTCAAATGCGCCTGTACCTTCATACAGGACACCCATGCCAACGGACGTGACTTATGGGATAGTGTCAAAGGGGAGATCGACTATGTCTTGAGTCACCCAAATGGATGGGAAGGCTTCCAACAAACGCAGATGCGGGAAGCCATTGTGCTCGCAGGGTTAATCCCTGACACCACCCGAGGCCACTCGAAAGTCTCTTTCGTGACAGAGGGTGAGGCCAGTCTGCATTTCTCTATTGAGAACGGGCTTCCGTCGAGTGCCCTGGAGGTAGGTGTGTCGTGCAAGGTTCAATTGGGCTAGCGCTAATAAACCTATCTCAGAAAGGAGAGGGCATCTGCATCGTAGACGCGGGAGGAGGCACTGTGGACATGAGTGCCTACAGCCGGTATAGTGGCGGCAACGGGCAACCTTCTACTTTCAAAGAGGTTGCGCCTCCTCAGTGTAGGTTGGATTTGTCACCTTCATTCCAATTCTTCGTGCCGAAGGGTTGAATCCATTCCTCAGGCCATTTCCACGGTTCCGTTTTCGTCAGTATTCACGCTAGAGTCTTCCTTGAAGGTACTGTAAACGTGTCAATTGTTGCTTTTTGGACCCTCTCGTGCTGACAGATCCCCGCTGTCCTATCCTGCAGAATACCTAGCGGAGTCAGATTTCATAGACGACCTGGACCACATCGTGCGCTGCTTCGACAAAACGACCAAAGTCCGCTTCAGTAGCGACAAGCAGCCTCAGTACATCAAGTTTGGCTCTACTCGCGATAACGACGCCACCTGTAATATTCGATTCGGGCAGCTGAAGCTCGATGGGCAGGACGTGGCTACGTTCTTCGAAGGCTCTGTTAATTGCATCGTGAATGCGACGAAGGAGCAAGTGAAGATGGCGCACAAACCTATCTCGGTAAGTTTCGCTCGTGGTTACTGCCAGGGTACAAACAGCGTTAGCTTACAGTTGCTGCTAGTACGTTGTGATGGTTGGAGGGTTCGCAGCAAACGACTGGCTATTCAATAAGGTTGAGGAAGGCTTAAAATCGGAAGGGATATCTGTCATTCGCCCTGAAAACCATGTGTATGGCCTTCAAAGTTCATGTGTTTCCTTGAACCAGACATTAAATTCCCTTGCAGGAATAAAGCAGTATCTGACGGAGCAATCTCATTTTACCTCGACCATCATGTCACAACAAGGGTCGCGAAGTTCACGTATGGCCAGTTTCGAACCGCATTCTACAATCCAGCCGACCTCGACCACGTCAAGCGGAAAGGCAAGACGTACGTTTGCGCCTCGGGAGAGACGCTAGTACCAGACTTCTTTGCCGTTATCCTGTCGAAGGTATGTTCAAGCCCACGATGAAAACCTACAACTCAGTTGCTTGACATCTTGTTGCTCGTGCATAGAACACGCAAGTTCAAGAAGGCAAAGAATTCCGCCAGGGCTTTGGCCTTCGGTCTGAGAGGAGGTCCGATATTGAGAGGATTACCTCAACGGTATGGGCTTACCGAGGGAGCAAACCCAATCCTAAATGGAAGGATGAAGAGCCAGGTGAGCCTCTTCGAAAGGACTCGAGCGAGGCGAAAATACTAATTTGACAACCTATCTTCGAAGACATGTACACGAAACTCTGTATAGTCGAGATGGACCTCAGCCACATCCCACTACATCCACGCCCGAAGACGAACGGCGCACCAGGCGTCTTTTACTACCTGGGATATGATCTGATCCTCTTCTTCAGTTCGGTGGAGATGAGAGCACAAATAGCATGGGAGGAAGATGTGGGTGCCTGACCACTTCCTATTTCGACATTCCGTCGCTCATTTTTCTGACTCTTTTGCTTACTAGGGCGTCGAAATGAGAAGTCCTGCGAAGATTGTCTACGACCCGGATATCACGACTGACTGAACGCAAGTAAAGTACCGATGGGTACTCACGCTCTTGGAATGCAACACCTTGGACTCTCATGCTTATACCCTTTCCTCTCCCTGACTTCCTGCCCTGCCTTCGTGCACACCGAACGCCTCACCTCTGTACAGTTTTGTAACTCCAATTCGTGTATATTTAGTGCATCTACATCCGTTGATCTAGACAACGCAGAACCGCGTGGATAAGAGCGCCTCGTAACTCCTTCTCTCTGGACCACCATCTCGCACCTCTTCACCCTGCCAATGCAACCCTTTTTACGGACCTTCAAGAAAGGATCGTCCGCTATTCAACTCATCTTCCATTGCGGGAGCAGGATCTTTCTCTGCAGCTGAGCTTGGCTGGGAACCCACGTATTTGAAATCGGAAGGTTTGCCCCTGACTCCAGGCCAGGGCGCCCTTTTTCATTGAAGCTGTCAAAGCTCGGCATCGGCGCTAAGAGGGCACGTAGCCTTCGTCCCATCCTCCCATCCTCTTTTCCCTGACGCTCTCCGTCATCCCTTCAGGCTCCTCCTCGAGCCAAGGCAGTCCAATGAAAGCATTCTGCGCTTTCCTGCTTCTCTTATCATCCCTGCTCTTGACGCTCGCAGCAAGGATAGAAGACTTGGATGGCGACAACCTACAACGGCGCACGTATCCCGGAGCAGAGACGAGCGAAGACGCATTCTCGGACTATACGCCTGCTGAGCTGAAGAGAAATGCGCTACTGAAGAGGTTGGGATTGCCAGTTGAGCCGCCGAAAGCGAGGAGGGGCGGGGGTGTCGGATTTGACTATATGGCACGGCCATTCGACTCGTCTCGGGGGTCTGACTTGTGCGTCCTTTCTCTCTAAATAGCCTCAATGTGCCAGACCCTAACCTTCTCCTTCCTCTTTTCCCCGTACTCGCCTTCCCTGGCGCCTTGCATGACTCTTGCGCAGATTCGCTTCGAGAGGGTACATTGGCGTACACAAGGGTTCAGTCGCCGGTCCACTCATGGGCTATCTAGACTGTCATAAGGTCGTGGACACGAAAGAGAACGCGACTGAATACGCGTTCATTGTCAACGGCCCGCTCATGGAGATCGGGGTAGTGGTATGTTGCGCTCCTTCTCTCTCCCCGAGCATTGAAACGCTGACAGGGTCGCGAAGGGTACACAACAGCGTTTGTCGGTGACTGCAGGGCCTTTTGGAGTGGACTTGGCTCGGTACTCCAAGAAGTGAGTTCAGCTTACTGGGANGNGTAGCGAGNGGNTNGACTGAAACTCTNCTTAGCTTCCATCTCCCTCGGCACACCCTGTACTCTTGTGAGCCNTNCNAGTCTCTCTCTCNGNNACANTTCNNCNCTAATTGNCGTCGATNTTCAGCCGTACCNGGTGCAGGACCTAACCANGACAAGATTCAAGCCGCTCTTTTCGAAACCACTGTNGTGAGTTNACCTNNTGCTCTCCAAATNCNAGAGNTNGCCTTGANAGTTNTTCTCCCACNGTAGTTNACNCTCGANCCTGACGGAAACCAAATCGAGGTNCAATGGGTCAANAGAAATGGGCGTANGTCANNGTTNTCCNCCGTATCTTTCTTCATTCATGCTNACTNGNNATGACANAGANCATACTCAGACTGANATNGCGGTNATGGACAACCGNCTGTANTTNACGGGNGACCTGGATGCGTTNAGCACNTATACCAACAGGAGNGTGATCCATGTGGTACGNNTNTCTCNTCTCCCTCNTNNTNCAGCNCTGATNCCAGCCTTNANAGGAGTTGAAATGGCATCTAGTCGAAGAGATACACTAAGCNCCGAAATACCTATCCCTCATCTAAAAAGTACATATAGCTCATATCCGCAGTCTGATGTCCAAGGGTATCACCGACATCCCGCTANGCCCTCCACANCCAAAGCCTCGTAACAGCCTTCGTCCCGTCAATGCTATAGTCCGGNTACTCCTTCGGCACATCCGGCTTCCCNCGTATCCTATCNCCCAAAATACCTCATATGCAAACTATACCAACTCATGTTCGCGCCCGCNCCCACTATGGGCGCCTTCGGTAGAAANCCGGGGGCTTCGGTCNCTGGGTCNGGCNNAAATGGGGTNGCAGGCCACTCCTCTGGAGACTTTTCCTTTGCCAATNTGTCNAGGACTTCNGGGATGTTGGGAGTTGTGACGGCTGCCCGGCCTATTCCCAGAAGNTGCGCGTGGTTGTGNACGAGTGCGGAGTGTAATGCCGCGGGAGACTTGAGGCCTCCGGTGAGCATAATGAGGGGAACGGGTGGGGAAGTAGGGGTTCGTGGGAGGGAGGCGAGGGTGCTGATAGCATGGGATGAGATGTGGGCGAAGAATGCTTGCCGTGCTGAGACGGGTTTCTTGGAGGCCTCTTCCTCTTTGTCATCCCTTGTCTCGAGGAATTCTGGGGGCCACAATCAGACTTGGATATAGAGGGAAAAGTGAGAGCCCGACGCCACTTACCCACTGACTCGTAGTCACCACCCGAGATCTCAATGAAATCAACGCCACCCCACTGAGCAATCTGCTTCATATGGTTCAACGCCCGCTCCTCCTTTGGCGTTAGTGTTGGATCATCGGAGGCAGCAGTGGTATAGTCGCCCGCGTTCAGCTTGACACCAACGACGAAGTCTTTCGGTACGACTTTGCGTACTTCCTCAACCAGGGTTCTGAGAAGCCGTAACTCTCCTCCTTCAGGTGTGATTGCATATTCATCTGTTCGTTTGTTCGTCTGCGATGATGTAGGACGCGGGTAAGTAAGCTGCGATTCATTGCGCGGGAGAGCGACAGCTTGATTGGAATGCTAACCTTGGGGGATAAGAACTGCGCAAGAAGATCTATGTCACCGCGCAGAGCCGTCATCAGCGCGCAAAGTTGAGAAGGCGAAGAACCCGGTACATACAGCCATGGGCGGCATGGAGCTGAATACCGTCGAACCCCGATTGGTATGCAACCTTTGCAGCTAGAACGAACCGTGAAATCACGTCGCCAATGTCGTCTGTGGCCATAGCCGCAGGAGTACGGAACATCATCCAGTAGACCAAGCGTTTCCCGAACTCTGACCAGGGAATATCGCTTCCAACCCCAATAGCACTCGGTGCCCGAGGGGCTTGAAGCCTCCCTGTGATCAAGTTGCTCGACTGTCGCCCTGTATGGCTGATCTGCATAATTGCAAGAGAGGTTCCGTTCCCGTGGATCGCCTTCGCGAGTTTCTTGTAAGGCTCGAGCGTCTCGTCAGAGATGTGGTGCGGAATGGTAATGTCGCGTCCTAGAGTCAAGTGCTCGTCGGAGACCTGCACATTCCCCGTGAAGACCATCCCCCAGCTCGGAGAGCTCTGCGACCAGGCCTCGTAGAGAGAGAAGTGGTGATCATTAGGGGGCCCGCCACGGAAGTTCGCAAGGTGCTCGTACAACGCGACCTAACAACAGCTTTCAGGTGGAATGAGGACACGACCGCGCAAGGAAACCTACCTTGCAAAGCTTGTTAGGGACGACCTTGCCACAGGGCAGAGTGACGGGCTCAAGGACTGGTGGAGGTGCCATGGAGGGAGAGGCAAAGAAGCTCGGGCGGCATGTCGTGGCTGCGGGTTATGAACATCGTGGACTGAGAACGTGAGCAGAATCAAAATTCAAATGGGAACCGTGCGGCGCGCTACAGCTTCTTGACATCACATCACTCGAAGACCCTGTCAGTGGGCGCTAATCGAACCCGTCAATCTTGCCCCCTGGTCGTCTAGGTCCCTACAAATGTCGACTCATGCATACAAACCTTCTGTATGTGTGTGTGGCCATGGGCGCTATGGGCTCTTGAGTCGCACAGACATCAAGCAAAGCTCGGACGAATCCTACAGGCTCTCGGTTGAAAGTGCAACACTCCAACTCACCACCGGTTCCTTCTCCCCTAGGCGGTGCTTCAGATGGCATTCGACCTTCAACTCCTCAGCGCTTCATCTTGAAGTTGAACGCTGGGAGGACCCATTGTACACCTTCGAGTTCCCTGTCTTTGAACCGGATCTCGCTCTGCTAGGGGACATCGACTGGACTCGAGATGTACGCCTTTTCACATGGCTGGAAGCGCAATTAGCGCGCTTCGAACGAGTCTTTTTCGTGTCCGGGAACCATGAGCCGTACGCCAACCCCCTGGCTCTTACCATTCCCATCTCCACTTAGGTGTTGCGTTAATCTTGCGTGCCTTTGGCGATCAGGCGAATAGCGAGGCGAGGCTCTCATCGATGCCTTCTCTTCGTGATGCGCGTTAGCGCTCGAAGCCAGCAATGGAACGCTCGGTGAAGTCAATTTCCTGTACCGCCGGCGGTAGGACGTCTCCGACTCCAACATTACAGTACTAGTTTGCACGTTTTGGGTCCGCGCTTCACCCAGAAGACCTTGACACCATTTCGTAGTTCCTAACAGCTTTCAAGCGGATCGAGGGCTTCAACCCCGAAACTTACGAATGGCTTCATAGGATGGATCTGGATCGATTGGAAGATGAAATCGAAGGAATGAACTCTGATAACCAACTGAGGACGATCTTGGGACGATCGCAGTTTTCGCTCAATCAGAGTCATTTACAGCGTACGTAACCATCGACAAAATGCAGGCGCAGCAGGGTGAAAGGACACTCGTAAATACAGGTCAGGATATGCATCACGACTATAGAGTCACTTGCTCGTAACCCAAGACCAGAAAGAGAAGCGAAGGAAAGGTGGAGGAGAGAGTTCGAGAGGAGTGGCCATATCCTATAGATACAACAACCGTGACACCAAAAATTGAAGCAAAAGAGCACATTCGTGGCGATCATTCAAGCGCAAAGCACAAGACTTGGAGAAACGGATTGTTGCAGCCAGCTCCCCAAAGAGAATACCCAACACGGCGATGTCCCAAATGCCGTTCGCAGGTGAGGAGGACTCAGACCGTCTTAAACCTCCCTAAACGGAAAAAGAAGGTACATCAGCAGTCCAACCCCAAGGTTGAACTAAATGAAACAACAACGGAGGAAGAAACGAAGGAGAAGGTTGACTCACATATCCTGGCCTTCCAATCCCCACTCCCCGTCGCCAAGAAGCTCCCAGCCAAATCAACTGATATCACACTGTTCGTATGACCCTGCAACAGACAGACTGCTTCCCTATCCTCCGGCGCGGGTGGCTTCATCGCTCCTCCTAGTCCTTCCTTTTCCTTCGCTCTTTCCCCTGCGCCCTCGGCAGCAAGCTTGGTAGAGTCGCTTTCATGTTCAGGAACCTCCCACCACATAACTCCCCGATCTTTACTCCCACTGACAACCCATTTCCCATCACTACTAACCGCAGCACACAACACGAAATCTCTGTGCCCGACAAACTGCGTCACGCATCTCGACTTCATCCCCTTCGAAACTCCATTCACACTCATACTCCCCGTCTCTGAGGAAGATGCACGAGGAGATGCTGACGATGGCGAGGATGACCCAGGAGCGGGGACGATTCCCAAATGCGCTACATCCCACACCCTGACCCCCTTGTCCAAACTTGCACTGACAAGGAATCTCCCGTCCCTCGTGAACGCCACATCGTACACACTATCCTTGTGTCCCTTCAATCTCTCCACCATCCTCGGTTGTTGCGGGGCTTTCCCCAGCCCTTGGGGTTGGGTCTCCGGACGCAAGTCCCATAAATGGATGACACTATCCACAGTCCCAGCAGCGACATACCTCCCATCTGGGCTGACGGCGATACTCGCGACCCCTGGATCAGTGGCCGAACTTGATGGATCTCCCTGTTCCCTTGCCTCCACTTGGTCCATCCCGCTCCCACCAGGCCCTTCGACCCCATCCATCTTTGCGCAATCCTCGATGGTGAGGACAGTGGGCCTCACTCCTCTATCATCCACCTGCATCTCAAATTCAATCCCTGAAGAAGGATCAGAGGAGGAGGAAAAGGCGCTGACGTCCCACACCCTCACTGTCTTATCCCCACTCCCACTAACCAAAACCTTCCCATCCAACGAAAACTGCAACGCATAGACCTCTGCCTGGTGACCGTCCAACACCTTGGCTACCTTCTGCCTTGCGATGTCCCAGACCTACGTGTACACCCCATCCGCTTAGCAATCGCGGCTACGCGAGAGAGCAACGGAAACAAGGAGGACCCACCCTCACGACCCGATCGTCCGCCCCAGTCGCCAACCACCTCCCACACGGACTGAAGCACATACTCCTAATATAATTATCCTCCGACTTGCCCATAAGAGAATCCTCATCCACCAACACACACACCTTCATCCCACTTTGCGCGTCGTAAATTCGGGTTTCGTGGTTGCTGCCAGTAGCGAGGTACCGTCCGTTAGCGCTGAGCTTGACGCGGCACACGACGCTGTATTTTGTTTGAGTTTGCCGCCGACCGCGTCGTTTCGATGGTTGAGTTGCGGAGACGGAGAGAGTGGCACCCGTCAGGAAAGGCCGCGTCGCATTGTGTCGTTTCGCACCGCAAATCATAAGAAATCGCACAGAAATCAAATTAAGCCTCCGGTCAGCATTCCACCACATTTGCCGAAACCCACGGTTCCTTACTTACCTCGCATGCCCAAGACTATGCACCAACCCAACCTCCACCCTCCCTCCCTTCCTCGCGTTCCCCAACACCCCACCAATCCCCTTCCTCCTTCTTCCACTCTCCCGGAGGGATACTCGTGGGATTAGTCGTTCCGGGGAAGGGGACGTATCCTCCCTTCTTTCTAGTTACTGTTCTCATTCCTCGTTGTAGTACTCGTTCGATTGTACCTTTGGCGCCTTGCTCGTTTTGACCTGCTTGAAGACCCCCTGGAGGTTGCTGCCGGAGACCACCACCTCGCCCGCGCGCAGGGCCCTCCCCATCCACGTCCATCTTATCACCCTGCCACCCAGGACCATACCCAGGTGCTCCCTCGCCTGCGGGCTCACCAACACCGCCCGTCCTAACCGTACCCAAAACTGGCGGGAACGGTGGGGTCTGCACCATTCCCTGTATTCCCTGTTGACT
>JANDKE010001687.1:0-13115 GCA_027627275.1 Coprinellus aureogranulatus | reverse complement strand
GCTTCGGTTGAGGGGTTCGTCCACGTTCGCTGGAGGATCGACAGTGGCAGGGCCATCTTCAGTTGTTTTCTCAGTGACAGGCGCCGGGGCAGTGTGAGACGTATTCTTGGCGTTGGTCTGGGTCTCGGCTGAGAGAGTTTGGCCGGTGAGGGGTGTCGCGTCATCGAGCTTGACGTCGTCTTCTTGAGTGACAACCTGCGATGCACCATTCACGCTCTCTGCAACTTCGGAACGCTTGGAATCATCCTCAGATGCCGCTGAGGGTTGCTCCCCTTTGACAGGGAGCACTCCTTCAGCCCACTTCTTGAACGGAGCTCGAAGCGACGTCTTGTAGTCGATCATGCTCTCAGTAAAGGGCGTCATGGCACCTGGTCCGACTGAGACGCTGGGGATGTACATGGACAAAATGAGCTGATATTACCATCTGAGACTTGAATGATTACTTACTTGAATAGCTTCAACCTGTCGTCCGCATCGCGGAACGCGCCCATTGTAAAGAAGGCGGCACGGCCGACCTGTCCCCAGTCATCTCCAACGAGCTCGTGAAGTGTCTCCATGGTGCGAACGTCGATGGTGGCCTGGTTCCTGCTCAGAGTCAATTGAAAATCCGAAGGAATATTCTGAGGTACGTACTCATATATATGGCTTAGTGGAGGTTTGGTCTTGAGGGACGCGTTGTAAAGCACGGCGCGTTCTTCATACTCGGCCTTCTTCTCATCAGGGAGTGCATCAAAGAGTTGATTCTTGGCCGCACGGTAGTTCTTGAAGTTCGCCTTTTGAACGGTAGCGCCTTCCTGAACCCGCAAATCGTTCATCTTCGTCTTCACCTGCTCAGACTCCTCCTTTGCAAACAGTGCTGCAGCAGTTGTTGGTCGAGGAGCACGGGTGGGTGGCACGATCGGGGAAGCCGATTTGCGAGACTCGTCGGCCTGCACAATCGGTGTCTCATCGCTCGACGCTTGAGTACGACCATCTCCTTCATTGCGGATGTTGAGAAACCAGCGGTATATTTTCTGTAATTTGTGAGGATGAGCTTAGCATAGGAGAGTCAAACGACGCACGTCTTTCACCGATTCCGCATTCGGACGTTCGGTAGTACCTGGGGGATAGAATTTCTCCACAAACTTAGGGTATACCCTTTCATTGCTCCATGTCTTCTTCGCTCCCTTCACTCCCCCTACACGTCTGACCCCGGTTCCTCGGCTGTCAAGATCTGCGCGCATTGTGATCCACTTGGACGCCCACTCTTCCCTCAAGTATGCAACTTGGTCGCTGGTAAGGGTTTGCAGGTCCGGAAGAGCGCTCGCAGTGGTCTGGGACATCATAGGTGTGGCAGAGTTGGAGGGGCTCATAGTCGGTGCGGTGTGGTACTAGTGTTCGAAATAGGTGGGGTAGCGGCAAACCAGGACCCCGAACCTTTAAGGGCTAGACAGAGGTGGGGACAAAGCGCATTATCTTGCGAGTGGCTCGCACAGCAGAGCTCGTGGAGACAGCCATTGTGTCGCGTGCCATTGTCATGGTGGTGGCTTGAACGAAGACGCGCGCGTCTAAGCAACGCTTGGACTCGAATATGAGATGCTGATGTTCCCACGCATCCGAAATCCGCGCTTGTCCTTCTGTCCGCCGACATAGGAAGATCCAAAACTACACCCAGAAGAAGATATGTGTATAGGTGCTCCATATATCCAGAATTCAACTTGCAATATATCATCTATCTATTTCGCCTCCATCTTCAACTTCGCATAGTGGATGCTTTGCCACTGGCATTTGTTCGTTTCTTCCGTACCTTCGGCGGGGGTGGATTAAGCGCTTTGTCAAACACCTGCTCTGCATTATACGCAAATCGGGCATACATTTCCGCTTGTCGCAACGCGTAACTTGCCTTACCAGGTGTAGACGTTATACCTGGGCGGTCCTCAGAAGCGAGCGAAGTCCAGATAGTGGTATAGTTTTTGAATGATCGCACTATGCGCTTCATCTCTTCTTCGAGTATTTCCTTCTCCTCACGAGCGCGATCGCGCGCAGCACGATCTCTAAACCATTTCACGCGATCCACTGGGTCACCATGAGAACTTTTCGCAACGTTAAGACGATTCGAGTAAAATCTCACTTTCAAGACTCCACTCCGCCTCCTCCTTCTTCGAAAGGCCATCTGGGCTGACTGCCGTCCAAAACCAAGGGTCGGACTTCTTAGTATCTCCCAGCTGTGATGGTAGAGCCATGTTCTTTGTCATTTTCGGATTGTCGTCTTTCGCGGAAATTGGCCGCAATGTTGGGTCGGTAGGATCGAGCCCAAGACTCAGCAGTGCGTTCCGAATTCGTTCATATCGCTTCACAGCCTCAGTCCTGTCGTTCACCAACTCGTCAAGATACCGCTGTGCCTTGGTATTTGGGCCCTGCCCGAATACATGATCCTTCTTCCACTTCAGGTTGAAGTTATAGCTCTTGATTGCTATGCGAATGTCTGCGAGAGCATCATGAGCTTGACCCTTCCGAATCAAGAGCTCAGCATTTGCGAGCGCTGTGAGCCCGAGTGAAGCCCGTGTTGGTTCATTGAGTGTTGACGGCAATGGAAGGGTTGAAGTCTCAGGGCATTCTTCATCGAGTGCTTCTGTGTAGGTTTGTATTTGTGGATATATGACGGTGTAACGTTCCAGCCATTCGGTGGCCTGCGCGTGGTATAATCTTCGCTCGGATGAGAGAGATCTGGCGCTGTATGCATCATTTTCCGATGCGGCAGCTAGCCGTATACTGATGTGACGAGTCAGAGGATAACGCTGATAATCAGGAGGCACCCAACTCACCGCTCTTCCTCCAGGTCTATACCTGTGTTAATCAACGCACTATCGCCCATATCTTCCTGACGAGCGAGCCTATTGACTTTCTCCTCATCTACCAATTTCTGATATGCAGATTCGCGTGTTGGCACTGTGAGAATGGGTGAGAATATAGCCAGAGCTAATGAAAGGTTCTACGCACCTGCGGTAATCTTTGCCTCATACGGACTATGAACCTTCCCTTTACTGTCCTTGTATGGCTCTTTCATTGCGCTCCACTGCTCGATGAGCTTTGCATCGAATCGGCTATTGAACCTATTGAAAGCATCAGTGCGCACCGCTAGATTGGAAAGTGTCTCTGTGTAGTGTTCTGCAGTGTCTTCCGCTAGGTAGAATTCGTCTCAATGGGTGGGCCACCAGTAACGCATCGAGCTCACCTATTGCCTGGCTCTTCCGAAAGTTCCGAAATTGGACAAAGTCTTCAATGGTATCGTGCCGGTTTCCATCGTTCATTTCCTTTGTACTTCCGGAAGCCTGGTTCAGGTCAGCCCAAGAAGTTTCGATGAGCTCCCCGCAAGTCTCGCCCGAGTGTCGTAGATAATTGAAGGCCCATAACTGTTGGCAGGCAACAATGTGATTCTTGATATGCATCTTCGGGACTGCACCTCGCATCTTCTCAATCAGCTCCGCCGACTCAGGGAACGTTTCGCGGAACCGCTTCTGGAGATTGACCGAGTATGAGCACCAAATGTCATAGCTCATCATAATCCACCGTTGACCGAGCTGATCCTCTAGGCTTGAATTGAGCGCGTAGTCAGTGCGGGGATAACTGACGCATGCGGTGTCAGTCCAATGCTACACCCTCGAATGTAGGCACTCACGATTCGCCCTTGATCAGGTCAACCATCCCTTGAGGGAGGTGGAAGCCATGTCTTGCACATTGGATAGAAATCACGCCACTGATGACAGCGTTACGGAATTTGACAATGTTTTGCAGTCGTACGGCTCGCAAATGAGCACAGACAGCAGCATCGTCATCGTCAGAAACACCGTTGAGACCTTCCATATTTGCAAAATACCCGTGTCCTTCATTTAGCGACACATCATCGGGGTCATCATTCTTTGCCTTGCGCTGAAGTCGGAAGTTCCCATCCGCGGAAATGAAGAGGGTGTACCTATGCCTACAGTCGGAATGGTCAACTGGTGGCCTGCGTTCACTGAAGCGGAACCATGTACTCACTTTTCGTCCTCTGCAACTAGCTCAATCTCAGCTTTATCAATGTTAAATCCAACTTCAGGACAGGCAGGACATCGTATCACAACTGAGCGGAGTCGGCGATTCTTCAGAAAGTCGTCAATCCCGTGAGATTGCCCCGATCGCCTCAACAGTGCAAGATAACGCCAGACACGCGAGACGCGACACAGCTCTGGATACCGATTGGGAATGTCTTTCGGGAAGGCAGCATTTGTTAGACGTGTCAGAGCGTCATGGTAGTCGTACACTGACTTCTTTGATGTTAGGGTGTGGTTGTGGAAGTTCTCCAAGACATCGAAAGAGAAGGCTGTACTGGGCTGTATGACTGTGGCGGGGAACAATCGCGCCCTCATCAGTTGTATGAATTCCTCGGGCGCGCCGTCACATTTGCAGAAATGCAGTGCAACGTGATGAAAGCCGTTTGTGTCGACAAGGACGAGGGGCCTCGCCGATGAAGTTGAGGAAAGATTTGGGCAGCGAGCGCCGCAATGCCCCAGATAGAGATGAAGACCGAGATCCTTCAGGGATACAGGCCTGAAAAACCCACTATCCCACACTGATACCCGATGGGATACGAGGTGCTGGTGTCGGTCAACCATACACTTCTTGCACAGAAGTGGAGATTGCGAGCACGACTGGCACCTATAGTCCACTCCATCCTCGGCACCGCAGACGCAAGCTCTTCCCTGGTGTGGATGGGTCTCGCCAAAGAAACAGCATCTTGGAGCGGCTCTATGTTCTCGATAAACATCTTCATCTTCTCTGATGCACCCTATAGAGAGTCGTGAGCGATCAATATTTATCAAAGCGCCTCAACACACACCTGATACTGTCGCTTGTCTGGGTTTGACTCTGCTGGACGTGGAGGATTGGTATCGTCCTGCGGGACGCCCTGCTGGTTGGTGGCCGACAACAAGTGGATTTTACCTCGGTGCTGTGATTAGCAGAGCACGGCATCTCCTCCGGGGTCGAGTCATCAGCGGAGGCACTCCGGGTCTCAGAGGAAAGCAAGGCCTTTGCCAATGGCATCATGTTATCGTTTGAAAGGGACGACAATGGTGGAAGCATGTGGAGTGACTCAGGAGTCGCTGAGAATTCTAGATGCGTCTGAGTGACTCTTCCGGTCTCTGTGTTGAGCACAGCAGAGACCTCGATATCAATCTCACCATCGGAGGAATCCGAGTCCTCCATCACGGAGATGCCACCACGGATACGGCGCCGGATAGGGATAGTGTTTGAAGGCATGAGGACTTGTGCTTGCCTATACGAAGGAAAACCCAGCGTTGGTTAAATAGCCTGCACCATTCCAGTCGAGGTGATAATCTGCTATCGAAGATCTCCCGCAGCGCCTCAGTGTTGCCCAGTAACGTCCGTAGCGCCGTGGAAGCCAATGTCAACAAAAGCTTTGCGGACAACAAAGACAATACCGAGTATCAGGTATGCTTTTGCATCCCACCCTTGTGAGGGGACGTTCATCGTGACAATAGTTCAATCCAAGGAGAAATGCTGTGAAACGACGCCAAGGCGGTCGACAGCACAGATCACTGTGAATTGATTAGATAAGATCATGAACATAGCTGCGTCCTCATATCAGCACGCTTCTTGCCTTTAACCACGATGATGCTCCCATGACGCCTCCGCATGCAGCGCTCTGCACCCCTAGATTGACGCTTGCAGAGCCCATTGTTCGCAGAAGTGAAGCATACTGCTCTTAGCTGCTTCGTATTGTCGCTTTCCGCATCCGCTCACCCTCATCGATACCATTGCACCCGCAACAATTGAGGCGCTGTGCCATCTGTACTTCCTCAGATGAACAAAGCACGAGGTGCTCGTGGAGAAATCTTAAAAGGACAGGTACCTTTGCCACACTGGTAAAGTCATACCTCAACTCCCCATCATCTCAGCTGTCACTCACATTCACTATGAAAGATATCACTCCCCGAAAGCAAACAGCCAGAAAATCACTGTACCCCACCCCACCGTCGACTACGAAGAAGCGCGGAAGACCCCCTAAGCCCCTCGGATATCTTTCTTCTCAGCGGTATTCGGGGCTGGGCCTCGGAAAGGCGGCTGCTCGATCTCGGTTCGAGAAAGAGTTCGCCGACTTTCTCCACACTCATTTTGCGAAGACATGCCCTAGAAACGCCCCCAGGCGACACCACCAAGGCCATGCAGTCACACAATACCGCGTCTCGAAGGGGAGGAGGAACTACACCTTTACGGGACGATGGTTCACTCAGGTGCGCGCATTCGAACCACTCGTGTGCGTATTGCGAATACTTACTCCAGTCACCATGCAGTGTGTCGAAGGCACGCCTGACTGCCTGCGGGCCACAAAGTACTACACCGACCCTTTGTCCGACGGCGACCTCGTTAAGGATACCGAACTCGCCACTTTCCTCATCATGCGTGAGGAGCTTGCCGCTGACCCAACCACGGACGAACGAAAGCGAGAAGAATCGCGCCGGGTCACCATAGCACATTCTCCGGTCTTCGACAGGATCTGCGATAGTCTCGATATCCCGGTAGACGAACGCATCAAGCCTTATGTGCTCCCTCGACTCCCAGCTGTCCATCAACCTCGCCCGAAAGCCTCAACTAGGACTCTTCCTCCTCTTCCACGCGCTACGACTAGTGCTCCTGACCCAAAGGTTGCGACACGTGCTCCTCTCCCCTTCCCTTGCCCATCTCCCATCCTTACCCCAGATTCGCTCTCGGATAGTGAGGAGGTAGAACTCACTGACTCACCTCCAAAGTCCGAGGTCCGGTCAGGGACACGCACTGCGCGTCCTCAAGTTCATGCCACACCTAGCCGAAGGCTTTCCAGTGTCAACATTACCACTTTCGCATCCGGCTCAGGCAACAGAGCTCACTCCCCCATTCTCGTTGATCTCTCCGACGACGACACCATCATGGAGGATTCGAATTTCCCTGTACCACGCGTGGTAATGGCTTTCATATGGACTAAGGTCAGTACCAGTGGGCGTATCTCATTCTTAGCCGGTGGGCTCATTTCGAGATTGTACAGGAAGGGAATCGCTTCCAGGAGGTTCTCCTCAAGGCTGATGAGGAGCACTGCCTCAGGCTCTCTGACTTCAAATTGCTTCTCGGAACCCGCCATGTGGAGGAGCAAAAGGCGATTGAAATCTATTCTGTCACTCAGCAACGCTGGGTGAGGCTTCCGTGGGACCGTCCTCTCGGTCCTGTGTCGCGGCATGTCAGCTGCCTGCTTTTGCGCTACCAGGGTCTCCGCCAAGATAGGTTGCGAGGGTTTGCGATGCTCCGTCCCCATGCGACGCCTATCTCTGCACCTGTCACCACGAAAGGTAAAGAGCCAGA
This sequence comes from Coprinellus aureogranulatus, assembly GCA_027627275.1. Classification (NCBI taxonomy): domain Eukaryota; kingdom Fungi; phylum Basidiomycota; class Agaricomycetes; order Agaricales; family Psathyrellaceae; genus Coprinellus; species Coprinellus aureogranulatus. The sequence goes on along the minus strand of JANDKE010001687.1, from coordinate 5,744 downwards.
GCTTTAGCTTTGGCGCTTGAGTGCCGAGCCCCCGTTCATCATACACCTCAGACAGGATACATTGGACCGAGTTTGTTAGGATTACCGTAGAATAGGATATGATTGGGCATGATAGGATACACGATAAGATTCAATACGATAGGATTTGGTAGGATATGATACGATTTGGCAGGATACGGTAGGATATGGTAGGATATTAGGATTGTAGGTCTCCATACGATCGGTGTGTCTTGAGGACAATAGGATTGCCGTAGGATAGGATATAAAGTAGGATAGAGTAGGCCTATCCTACTCAAAATCCTATTATCCTAGCGCCATTACAATTTAAATGTAGGATTTATCCTATTGATTTATACAGGTGTACGGTCGATGAGGTGGCAGTAGTCCTTCCGGGCGTTGTTGCAACCAAAGGCCGGGATATCATTCTCCGTCTTCGCCAGGGCGACTACCTCGATCGTATCAGTGAGCTCCATCCCGCCTACGTCCCTCTGCAATACCCTCTACTCTTCCCTCATGGCACCAACGGTTGGCACCAGTCACTTTACCTGCAGGAGACTGAACGTGCCGTTGTCGCCCAGGATGACGATGGTGAGGAAGAAGGAGGTGACCCCCGGAAACTTACCCTCATGCGTTGGGCGGCGTACAGGATCATGCCCCGTGTTGGAGAGTTCAACACCCTCCTCTATGGCAACCGTCTCTTCTCGCGCTTTGTTGTCGATATGTACGCGGCAATTGATCAACAGCGCTTGCGATGGGTCACTCTCAACCAGACCCAGTTCCGCACCGCCCGACTCAATCACCTCGAGGATGCCAACATGAACGACCCGGACAATCTCACCGCCCATGAGATCGGTCAGCGTGTTTACCTCCCTTCGTCGTATACGGGAGGACCGCGGAATATGGGCCAAGCCTATCAGGATTCCATGGCCATAGCACGCTTCTTTGGTAGCGTCGACCTTTTCCTCACCATGACATGCAATCCAATGTGGCCTGAGATCAACGATAACCTCCTTCCTGGGCAGACCGCGTACGATCGACCAGACCTGGTCGCCCGTGTCTTCCGTATGAAGCAGAAGGTAGTCCTGGATTATATCTACAAGTACGGCATCCTTGGCGTACCTGCGGCATACGTGTACACCATCGAGTTCCAGAAACGAGGCCTACCGCATATGCACATCCTGATTTTCCTTCGCCGGGGCTTTAAGCTCATCACCCCCTCCCTCATTGATGCGTGCATTCGTGCAGAGTGGCCAGACCCCGTCACTGAACCTCTTCTGTTTGAGACAGTCAAGCGGTGCATGGTCCATGGCCCTTGCGGTGTCGAGAATCCCACCGCAGTCTGCATGGTCAACGGGAAGTGCTCGAAGGGCTTCCCTAAGCCTTTCCAGGAACGCACTACTGTCGGCCGAAATGGCTATGCTGTCTATCAGCGCCGTGACGATGGTCGTGCGTTCGAGGTGAGGGGCCGGATGATCGACAACCGCTGGCTGGTTCCCTATCCCCCCTTCCTCCTCGGCGACCTTGACTGCCATATCAATATGGAGTGCTGCATCTCCCTGACCTCGATCCAGTATGTCTTCAAGTACATCCAGAAAGGCCCAGACCGTGCTGCTCTTGAGGTTGAGCAGAAGGACGAGGTGAAGAAGCACCTCGATGGCCGCTATATCTCACCGCCCGATGCCGCTTGGCGCATTCTCGCGTTCCCCATTCACAAGAACGTGCCCAAGGTCCAACGGCTTCACATTCACCTTCCAGGTGAACACAACGTGGTGTTCCGCGATGAGGAGGATATTGAGGACGTCATTGCACGTGGTTTAGACAAGGTGGGCTTGCTTTGCGGCTGTATTTGCGAGTTGTGCTCATTCGTGAACTGTAGGTCACGACCCTCACTGCGTTCTTCGCTGCCAACTGTGACGAGGGCGAACTGGGGGAGTTGGCGAGGACGCTCACCTACCAGGAGTTCCCACAGAAGATGGTCTACGATCAGCCGAAGAAACGTTGGAAGATCCGACAAAGCGACTTTGCGATTGGCCGCATGTATTTTGTCAAGCCGACCGCAGGCTCGATATACTATCTCCGCACTCTCCTTTCGATTGTCAAAGGCCCCAGATCTTTTGAAGACGTACGCCGCGTCCCAGGCTACCCTGATCCTCTACCTACATTCCATGCCGCATGTGTTGCTCGCGGGCTCCTTCAGGACGACGGAGAATGGCGCCTTTGTCTTTTGGAAGCTTCGCAGATGCAGGTCGGCTTCCGCCTCCGCCACCTCTTTGCCACGATGCTGCTTTTCGCTGAAGTCTCTCGACCCGAACTCCTTTGGCACGAGTTCAAGGTGTCGATCTGCAGCGATCTCGAACGTGCCCTCTTACGCATGCCCACCTTCCGTCATTTGCAGGACTTGCCTTCGGAGATCGTTCATGACTATGGCCTCCACCTCATCAACGACATCCTCCAGGAGGCTGGCTTCTCCCTTGGCAACTTTCCTGACATGCCGTTTCCCCAGAATGACTGGAATGTCCATGCAGAGAACCCCATCATCGGGGAACAGCTCAACTATGATCGTGCAGCTGAGCGCGCAGACTTTGAGAGCCGATACGCCCGCCTGAACGATGATCAGCGAGCAGCCGCCGACACGATCCTCCAGTCTATTTTCGATGAGGATGGGCGCACGTACTTCATCAAAGGTTCTGCTGGAACTGGGAAGACCTACGTCTACAACACGATCTGTGCTGGTGTTCGTTCGGAGGGGTGGATCATCCTCTGTGTTTCGTCGTCTGGCATATCCTCTCTCCTCATCCGGGGAGGACGTACTGCCCATTCGGTATTCCGCATACCTATCAAGGATCTCAATGCGACATCAACTTGCAACATTCCAAAGCACGATGTCCGTGGAGAGCTGATGCGCCGTGCAAAGGCTATCATCTGGGACGAAGTCGGTGCTCAACACCGCCATGCAATCGAAGCCGTCAACCGCACCCTGCAAGATGTCCGCGACGACGACCGTCCTTTTGGAGGGTTGACCACGGTTCTGGGAGGGGACTTCCTTCAGACATTACCCGTCGTCAAGAAGGGCTCCAGGGAGGAGATCGTCGATGCCACCATGCTCAGATCGGTGCTTTGGGAGAACACCTCGATCCTCACCTTGGAGAGAAACATGCGTCTCGAAGGGGGTGGTGAGCAGACAAGGGAATACGCTGCGTGGATACAGGAGGTTGGAAAAGGCCAGAATATTGGCGATGATGGAAAGGTGATCTCATTGCTGCTGTTTCGAGCTCGAGGTACTGATTGACGTTCTTAACAAGGTGGAATTTCCGGTGGATATGCGGGCACAGACAGAGATGGACCTCATCGAGAAGATCTATCCCGGACTCGAAGGCTGTTCCCAGGTCCCACCGCCCGACTTTTTCCTCCATCGGATGATACTCGCGCCGCGGAATGTCGATGTCGCCGCCCTCAACAACGACATCCTCCAAATGCTCCCTGGCGATATGCGCGAGTATCTCAGTGCTGATCAGGTCCAGTACGAGCATGGCGTTGATGACCCGTACCGAGAGGCTGTTCCTGTTGAGATGCTGCGTTCGATCTCCGGGTCTGGGATTCCTCCTGGCGAGCTTCGTCTTAAGGTTGGCTGCCCCGTCATCCTGCTCCGGAATCTCGACCCTGCACTTGGTCTCTGCAACGGCACCCGCTTGGTTGTCGTGCGCATGACGGATAGGGTTGTTGAGGGACGTATTCTTGGCGGAGCCCACGACAGGGAGTTGGTTTTCATCCCCCGCATTAGCCTCACACCATCTGACTCGATCGATTCGATCAGCTTCACTTTCAAACGCCGGCAGTTTCCTCTGCAGCTTGCATTCGCTTTGACGATCAACAAGGCCCAGGGGCAGTCGGTGAAGCATGTCGGTATCGACCTGCGTATCCCGGTGTTTGGCCATGGCCAGCTCTACGTTGCGCTTTCCCGAGTGACATCCCCCGAGAACATTGCCATCCTTCTCGACGAGGAGGCCTTAGATAACCGAACGGAAAATGTTGTCTACCAGGAGGTGATTTTCTGATTTACCATGTAGTCGTATTGTGTGTCGGTAATACAACTTTGTCCGTCTCTTCCGTGTTGTCAATCGCTCCAGCCTGTCTTTGTGTTTCCGTTGGTGCCTCTCCGTTGGCCGACGATCGATCTATCTCAATCAAGCCTCGCCTATGACGATACCTTGCTGTTGGCCTGACCGCCAGGCATCAATGCCCTCCTGCTTTCAGCTGAGCCTAATCCTCAGCCACCAGGAGCAATGGAAACCGTGTATAAGAGCTCATGTTCATACCGCCCTCCCCCTTCATTCTCTCTGCCTCTCATAGTCCTGAGCCGTCTGTTTTCTGCCCATTTCTCTTGCCGTCTGTGACGCTCTACCTCCGTTGTCTCAACATCGTCTGGCATGATGCTCCGAACCGCCGCTCCCCGTGCTCAGCACCCAGTTGCTCCCCAGTTTATCCCCCATGCTGGGATGTCTATTGCCACCTTGGTCGGCTGTGTAGGCCGCAAGCGTACTCTTGGCGGCAACCGCTTCTTCCTTGATATGCAACACTGGGTTGGCAATGGCTCTGTCTCTACGTTCAACAATGGTCTCATTTCGTATTACAACGCCCCGAGCTCTGGGGTTGTGGTTCCTGACTCGCCTATGGTCGCCGTTGTCCAAGGGACTGTGCGTCTTCCTTTTCATCTTTGCCCTCTGCTCCATTCTCTAACTGGCCTTGATTCCCTTTCGTCACAGATGTCCTTGATGGACGCTGATAGCATGGACACCTCCAGGATTCCGGAGGATGTCCTTCAAGGGATTGATCTTGGCGCCTACGATTTCATCTTGGATGCCGACAAGGTGATCACTATCTATGATCGTCCCGTTTGATGTGATACTGATCTGCTTCGTCTTCAGTTGTTCCCTCATCGCTCCCTTGACGTTGTGGAGAGGCCTCTTTTCCCTTCTCACCAATGCTCGACCCTCACGATCTGCGGCGTTGCGGCCAACTGTCAACGGGATCGTACTCCCAACAGCTTCACCATGGACGTCGAGGTCTATCAATCCACTTGGAAGAGACAGGGTGCTGCAACCCGCCCCACTATGTCTATTCTTGCTGTCTTCTCTGAGACCGGCCGCTTCAAGAATACCAAGAGCAAGCCACTCCCTACCAACAACCGGTTTGTCGCTGTCACCGGCATGATTGTCGCTGTCGAGTACAACAAGATGACGTCTCGCGCCGATGGTTCTCCAATCCCTGTCCGTTTTACCTTGGACATACAGCAGATTTGCTTTCTGGGCACTCTCAACCAAGATCACGGCATCGCCAATGGCTTAGATGGTCCCTCCGGATCCACTGGTGCGTGTTCTCCTTCTTGCTTTGATGATGTCCGTGTTGATGCTCACACATCCCCTTTCTCTAGGTACCACAACGCCACGTCTTGGTTTCCCAGGCTTCGCAAGCCCCAGCGCCCATTCTCCGTCTGCTACGTCGCCCTCTCAAGGGACTACACCTTCCTCGGCTGTTGCGGGACCTTCAGGCCAATCGCACGTGCCTGCCACGCACGCTCCTACTGCGTTCTCATCTACTACCGTCACCTCCTTCCCAGGCTATGGCCATCCTGGGTCACCTTTGGTCCCACAGTCCCAACCGCCTCATACGCCCGTCGCTCATGCTCCTGGGATGCTCCTCCAGTCGACAGGGCCGGCCCCACCTAGCGCCAGCTATATCAACGG
>JANDKE010001686.1:0-13124 GCA_027627275.1 Coprinellus aureogranulatus | reverse complement strand
GGTGGAAGTACGACCGCAGCAGTCCAGTAATTGGACTTGTCCTCGATGAACTTGCAAGTCGTACAGGTGGCGGTGGTAGAGATGTCGATCTCTGGGGGCATGGAGAGATTGAATGCATTCTAGGATGTGGGTCAGCGATTGGTGTGCGACGGATGAGATGTCAATACTCACTCCTCCGACAATTTGGTGGACGTGCGGCGAAACTTGGCCTGGCGTAACGAGCCTAAGGTCTGGTGAGCTACGAGCGCTGGTCAATGAGAGGAGAAGGCGTACGGGTCGAAACGCTCCGTGACCAGCTGCCCGCAAGGGAAGCGAATCAGCGCCTGGGCAGGCAATGCGACGAGCGCCGCAAATGTCAAGAAAGAAAGCATAGCGACGATGCAGATGTTCTGCTTCCGCTCTTGAGGCATTATATTGCGTTGAGCTCCATATTACTGAGCAAAGAAGGCAACAGATTTTCCGATATCTGTAACTCTTCTATCTCAACACCGAGGTTCAGCAGAGTCCCCTGGTATCGGCATACATTCCTGGTGAGAATGCTTCGCCTATTCAGTAGCAACGGACCTCTGAATCAAGCCACCCACAGGGTGAAAGAAGCTATTTTCGACAAGAAGTCGCCCTGTGGAGCGCTTCGAGTTGGAAGATAGCAGTTCCACCCAATGGTCACGCTCGAGGGTCACGGAGCACGGCGAAGCGCAAGTACAAAGGAAGGTTGATTGGAGAAGGGCAGAGGAGAAACCGCGCAAAAACAAAGCTCTCACCACCCTCCGATGTGCGGGCGACTTACATACACCAATAACAATGAGATGGAGTCGCAACTATGCATGGAACGGGGAGGCGCGGTAGACCTTCTTCGCTACTTCAGCACAGCCAAAGCATTCGCCGAATAATCAACCCTCGAAACCTGGTTCTCTCCGGTGCCCTCTCGTCTACCTCTCAAGCGAGAAAGAGAATTCCGTTGCGAATTCCCGTTCAGCAACATCTCCTGAATGAACGGCTCATCGTAGCTCAACTACCTTGAAAGCCCGGTGAAGGAGATGCGTAAGGAGTGAATACGATCAGGGAGGGAAGCCAGAAGGGTAACAAGATGTTAACGTGCTCTTGGTCGGCATCTGAGCAAGTCCAGTCGCCTACAAGCCCGAGGCCCACGACAAGGGAGCACGAGGAGGAAGCCGTCGTCGCCGACAACTACCACCCACCTCGGGAACTACACTACTTGATAGAAGGCGGACCACCGGGAGAGCCAATTCGTCCTCGTAAGAGGCGGGCTCAGCGGTGAGGAACTCCGTCTGAAGGAAGGAATACACTAGTAGGGGATACACGCCTTCTTCGGCGACGAACCCTTCACCCCGCGAATGACAGCAAGCGCTGTTGTTCGGCCAGATAGCAGCTGGCGTCTGAATGGGGTATCAGAGCTCGACGGACCGTGGGCGTTGGAGTACCTGCAAGAGTCGTCAGTCAAGAAATTCGACTGATGGAAACATGTCAACATACCCCATCGTAGTGCCTATCGTGCCGGGACAATCCACTGAGGAAGTGTGGGGATAGCAGGCTGCAATCGCACTTGGATGCGCTATTTTTCGCTGCGATGAGCACACTAATCAGCGTCTAGTAGAGGCAGCAGCGAACAACGGACTCACCCCACGTCAGAGGATCCGAAGTGAGTGCGAGCGCACTGGCGAGGCACGGGGATGGTTGACTACGAGTCTGTTCGGATCGCATAAGATAGCTGTATTCTAATACGATCAATAATACGATCACTTTCTCACAAGCGCGCTATCCAACGATCAAGGTGCGAGGGAGGTTGGCTACCTCACATTGGAAGGGCCGTGTTCCGCTGGAATAGCGCAAAGTAAGTCCCTACTCGAAGAACACTAAGAGGACATGGATGACTAACCCCGATGGTTGACTGCATAATAAATGCGTCAGTTTCCGCTGTTGAGAAGATGGTCAGACCGAGTAGGCGCAGAGTAGATGAAGTGACTCACCCTGCTCTCGTCGTAAAGTCCGAGTCGGCATCGGAGGGATATTCGTCATAATGTATTAGGTCCGAAGCCTGAAGCTCCCGGGGAGGCTGGAGAACGAGGACTCGATACGAGAGCAATTATATAGGGCCTTCTAGAGGCTGACATAGGAGTGTAAAGACTCGGCGGCTGGACTGACTGAGAAGGGTCAGTCCCAAGATTCAACCTGCCAGTCGTCTGCACACCAACGATGACCGTCGACGGCTCCAACCGACAGGAGATACCCGTCATCGTGCATGGCTGTACCCACACCTTGTTTCAGCCGGTGTAGGTTGATATTGAGCGCCCCCTGAACACCCTAGCGTTTGTGTAGACAGTAGCAGATGAGTTCAAGTTCAAGTGCGGACTTCAAGTTGCCGCGGCATCGCTTCCAGCTCAGACAGATCCGAGTGATGGCCGATGCGGCAAAATACGAGGCGTAGAATACCGGCATCACTTCTTGACTTTCATCCACCATGACACTTCGCCCATAATGGAGGATATCTTGCCTCAGCTTCGTCTCGAGCTCATATAGCTCACCTTGGGCTCAATCTCTCTAGAATTGCGACGAGGTAGCCTCCCGAACCCCCTTGCTCGCTTCCTTACAAACGTCACTGCTCTCCGGCTCGGATGAAACCTCGGAATGCGATACTGATAGAAGGGCTTTACTGCTTCGATAAGTAGTCACAGCGGTGAATGCCAACCCGGCTCCAGTACATCACGGTGGCAGTTTCCTGTTCCCTGCGAGCCTCATTGAATTGGACCCCGCCTCTCCCTTTCTTCCGCACCGTCACCAATATCCCTGGAAGATGCCTCCCGCACTCCCTAACGAACTGCTAGAGCTCTGTATCGACCACCTGGCGTTCAAGCCGCGGGAGGACTGCATCCAAGACTTGATATCTTGCTCTCTCGCCAACAGCGCCCTCCTGGCTCAATGCCAGAGGTACATCTTCCATACTGTCAACCTCTGGCTTTACGTGCCCGACGGGGATCGCGCTCCATCTGCCGAGACTTTGGACTACCACCATCGTAGCCTGCTCTTCATACAGGCGATCATATATAACCCTTCACTCGCTCTGCACGTACAGTGTCTGAGTCATAGAATCACTTCTATCCCATGGAATGGCTACGAGGGCATGGACAGTATGCTCCGTGCATTCGAGCTCATGCCTAACATCGTGGACTTCGAGCTGGCCCATCGCCGCCCTGCACCAGTTATAGGGCCTGTAGAACACATAGAGTTCGCATTCCGCGCCGAGGGGAGCATCGGCTCGCAATGGAAGGAGTGCATTATGTCCATTGTGGGACGGCCTACTTTGCGCGCACTCGCACTCAGGAATATTTTCGGATTCCCCATTAATGGAATTTCCCCGAGTATTCGCGATTTGCACCTGAAGGAATCTTCGTTCGACCTACAGGACGTGAGCACGATGTGAGCACCGACAGATCACGGAATACTCAGACGGTACTCACACCCATAAACAGGGGTTCAATAGCGAAAGGGGAATCCCAGAATCAATTGAGGGTTCTTGCCTGTGACGCCAAAACCTTGCGGCCCTTCACAAGAGTATATTTGGAATCAGCACCACAGCATGCGGGCCCACCCAAAATCGATCTATCGACACTGCAGAAGTTGAGCGTGGAGCTTACAATCATTACGGCTGAAGCGCAGCTACAGCTACTACTCGGCCAGAGCACCTGCCTCAGGGAATTGGAGATCAGAGGTGAGCCGCTCTTGCTCCACTACTGTCATTTTCCATAGAACTGACGAACCTGCCCTTCCTTCATTCAAATTGTCGCAGTGGGACGCTCTATCAGATCGCAGTTTATTCGATCCACTATATCTCCTATCAGGTCCCTCCAACCTGCATCCATGGCGACCCTCTCCTGCTTGACGATTCACGATGATGCTTTTTTCTCGGTGGGTGAAACCTTGCACACCCAGCCATATACCAGTGTAGTCGGCGACGTCTTGCTGGAGCTTAAAAGATTGAAGACTCTGCGATACAACATGACCTGGAGCGGCTTGCTCACCGTAGACCCGGATACGTTCACGTCAAACCGATGGGATAGTCTACCAAATCTCTTGGCACAGCCCGACGCTTGCCCTCTTCTTCAGGAAGTGACGATACGCGCCCAGATGATGGCCGATATAAACCTCACGTTCGCAGTAGAAAGAAGTGGGGGGAACATACGTATCCAGGACACCGGAGCAGTCTAGAGAGGACGCAGAGAAGTTGGTACAACTATTCATGGAGAAGGTTTACCCCGCCGCGTTCTGTTCCCTGATTCGATCGCGTCCAGAGGTGAAATTGTCTTTTGTGGTTGAGGCAACGCCATGGGATCCGTTTTCAAGTAAACAGTAGCCGACCATTCACAGTGTCACATACGCACGTATCTATCAGTCTACACATACAGTATGTATCAATCGCCGGAAGGCTAGTGAGGTCGGATGGGCAGGAATTTCGTACAATGGTTTCACTAATGGCGTTGGGGCTCGGTAGGCTGGGACTGTGGTAGACCAACACGTCAACCCTGTCCAATGATGTTTATCACCCACGACCAGCCCTGGTCGTTACACTTTGAAGTCTCAAGCCTAACCGTCTACTAACGGCGGTTGCACGAATCGACAGCGCTCGAGAGCGGCAGCTCAATTGATTTGAAGCTCAGACGCAGGGAGTATAAAGGGGATATATTTCTTCCTCAGAACCACCACCATCGTAGTCCAACGACATAATGGGACCCAGACTCCCGAACGAACTTCTCCAACTGGTCATAGGCTGCCTCACCGAGCAGCCTCGGGCGGACTCCCTCCCCACCCTCCTCTCTTGCTGTGTCGCGAATAGCGTTTTCAAGGACGTCTGCCAGAAACATATCTTCGCCAGCGTTCGACTGTGGCCTCATACACCGAGCGCTGGGACCACTTCGTCGACGGAGGACCTCGAATACGGCAGGAAGGCCGCGTTGCTGGTGCAAGCCCTGACAGTGAACCCTGTTCTTGGAGCGCACATCCGAGTTCTGGATTACCAGGTTATGAGGTTACCGCAGGACAAGGATGAAGATCTGGATGAAACCCTCCGCGCCTTGGGCACCATGCTCAGCGTCACGGAACTGACACTGGGTCTCAGAGGAATATGTTCCATCCGTGGAAGCTCGCGCTCTGTCCCTTTCCAGTATAATATCACAACAGGAGAAGGGCCGGGACGACAGTGGCGGGAGGCTGTGGAGTCTTTCATACGACGTCCAAAGCTGGTAACATTGAGATTGAGAAGATTCATGGTCTTCCCATTCAGCCCATTTCCTGCCTCTCTACGAACGGTTAATCTTCAAAACGCTTCGTTTACCATATGGCCGGATCTCTTGCAACCTGCACAGATCCGGACGCAACTTCAAACTCTACGCTGTGATGACGCGGACCTGGGGGGATCGACTCAGGTGACGAATTTGTATGCGCTGAGAGGGGGGGGGGTCGAACTTTCCTTGTCATCGCTTGAAACGCTGCGCGTGACATGTGACATCTCACCCTCTCGATGACCACGATGGGCTCGACGATATGCTGCACGCTATGGAAGGGATGCCTAATATTCATGACTTTGAACTCGGTCGTCGATTGGCGGGTGCGTCCTCGGGCGTCAACCGGCCTTTGGCGTTCGCACAGGTTGCTTCGAGTAGGTGGGGGGAAGCCATCTTAGCGCTTATCCACCGCCGCTGTTTGAAGACCATCCGTCTATCGTACATTGACACGCTGCCACTTGAAGCCCTGTCGAATGGAATTCAGGATCTGTACATGACTCACTCAAGTTGCCTGTCGTTTCAACCTGAGCTGAGAGCTGAAACGTGGGTGTCTATTTGTTTTGCGCCACATCAAGCCGGGCTCAAGTTTTTATCATTGGCAGGTCGAACCGCATAACATTACGCTGCCTGGGCCACGATACGCTGTCAATGATATCGTTCATTGATATATATCTTGAGCGGGCCCTGAGAGCTGGACGGCGGTCACGACCACCACGGATCGGCCTATTGGATCTTAGCAAGATCGAAAGATTGAGCATTGTCCTACAAGTTGGAAACAGTGTAATCTATGCTCCTCTTCTTCGTCAGACAGTTTGCCTCCAGGAGCTGGAGTTCATTGGTGAGACGAGCTCCTCTCTGGTTTTTGTTCGATGATCAAAAGCGCGCTCATTTCAAAACACACAGTGCCCCATTATATCGACGCTTTTCCTGAATGGAGAGCACAAGGATTCCCCCTTGCACACATCTACCCCTCATCCAGATCTATCCTCTCCCAATTCACGGTTCGTAGCATTCTCTGTTTTCCGACCGGTCGACGCCCACTACTCAGGCCGTACCCACGCCTGCTCAACGGCGCATTCGCGCAACTCGTTGCGTTAGAGCGGCTATGTCTCGATATCGTTGTTCAAGGCTTCCTGGACTTGGATCCCCAATCCTTTGAACCCGCGCGTTGGGCCCGACTGTCAGAAATCTTGGCGATGCCAGGCGCTTGCCCCAACCTCCGCGAAGTCGCAATCTCCGTTCAAATCAGGGTGTCGGATACGCCCTACGAGCTGCGTTCGCTCAATAAGTCCTTCAAGGAGTGCAAAGGGGATGCAGAGCGGCTGGTCGGAATGTTCTCAGTATTGTTCTCGAACAGCATGCAATGGTAGTCGTCGACTGCACATCCAAACGTAAAGCTCTTATCCAGGACTGAAGTGACTATTGGTCCAACACTACTCGCAGAGCCCTATACCTTTTGATACGTACCCATCGTAGTCTATGTATTCTACGTGTTCGTCGAGGGCAGCCGCTAACATTCTACTCCGGATTTTGTTCCTACGATGCTCAGTTTCCTCCAAACTTTAAACTGGAACAGGCTCAGTGGCGATGGAACGGAGGCATTTCTGCCATCATAGGCAACCCTCAACTACGGACGCTACGCCTCGAGGATGTCTTCGCGATGCCCATTGATCAATTGCCCAGTGGGCTGCGTGAACTGCATTCAAGACGCGCCACGTTCGGAAATGCTCTCAACGAGCGGAGGTGGGCGGGGTTTCCGAATGTGCCTAAATGTCTTGGCTAACGTCTGGGCATACACAGGACCTCGACAAGAAAGCGAAAGCAGATACAAGTCCTCTCATGCGACACACTCTCTGCGTTGAGCCTTGGCGTGTACTACAAAGAAGATCTCACCCCATTTGGTGTCGATCTGTCTCAACTGAAGAAGCTGTCCTTCCATCTTCAGTTGCGAGTGGGGACTCAACTGATCAGGCAAAGCCGCTGCCTGGAAGAATTGGAGCTTACGAGTAAGTGCATTGTACCCCCCATATTCCGTCGACGGAACTGACCCGTTCACTCTTTTGTTGTCGGTGCAGCGCACCAGTCTTACTCAGGCGCGACAGCACTGGACTTCTCTTCACCTCCTATGAGCAATCTCCAGCCTGCATCTCTGGCCACACTGTCGTCCCTCACAGTCTGCAACTTCAGATACTGCCAGGTCGGAGACAGGAACGATTTACTTGGTTGCCCATACACACCGATTGCGATCGTAGAAGAATTATTCATGGGGCTCACCGCTCTGGAGACGCTGCGATTCGACATCATCTTACAGGGGCATGCCGGGCGTGAACGAAGGAACATTCGCTGCAGAGAGATGGGGTCGCCTTCCCAATATCCTGGCACGACCGGGTTCCTGCCCTAGCCTCCAGGAGTTGATCGTATGTGTCCGCNTCAGGGCCTTTGATGAGCCTCTGGGTGAGGAGTACGGAGGGAGGGGGGATACAACGAAGAGGACAGTGGAAGAGTGTAAGGAGGGTGCGAAGACGGCGGTTCTGCTTTTTGAGGAAAGGGTTTTCCCCACAGCCTTTCTTTCCCTTCTTCAATCGCGCCCAGAGGTCAAAGTGTCGGTTGCAGCTGAAGTGTNGGAGGCCCCTGACATACAAGTCGCCGGGAGACAGAACCCCTGGCCAATTGTAACGTAAGTGCTAGNATAATACTTAGATTACTTTCATCTGGGGTAGGCGTGAAGGNCGCACATGAGTCGCACNAGCAAGCGTCCAGCGGGACTTCCTCACAAGCCTTTGGGCGCTTATTACCGGATCAAAGCTAGAATGGAGGAAAACAGGAGTCCTGATTAGGCTATCAGTGCGTGTGTGGCCAGTGCAACGCGTTGCTGCACAGCAGATGCGCTGGAATGACTCACTCTTACTGGGATCGTGAGGTGACAGGGCATTTCAAGCGTGTCCCTTCCATCCCCTGACACCCAACATCCTCGACATTCCTTCCTTTTCCCTTCNATGGCTTCACGAATTTCCGCAAGTCTTTCGACGATGTCGTCGACCTCGAGCCCCTATCCTACGTCGAGTGTTGATCAAGCCGCACCGTCATGAGCCGGAACTTAACTGCTTTCCTTCCCTTCCCGAAGCTCCTTCAGTCAATTCATTACCNATTGATACNAGGTTGGCTCCCGCNTATGTCGNGAGGGTNCCAAGAGTGTGGAATGAGGGGACGTCACGGTGATGGGGGTGAGGGAGGTGCGCTACGGTACGCCTTTCGTTCATCCAGACATATCTGGGGTTCACCCAGGTGCATGAATCAAACCATATCTTTGAGCGCCGAGAGCTCTGGGTATCCCGGTCTGCAGCGCTCGAGTCCGACTTGCCATCCTTGGACTGCATCCTTCGGAAAGTTTGGCTAACTGTTGGGTCGATCTCCCGGATCCCGTCCACAGCACCCAGGCAATGTGTCGCTCCTTTCCCGTCGGACCTGCCGTTTGTCGCAGTNTNCAAGTCTTNAATCGTCGTGNNTGTCACTCNNCTTTTGGGACTGTGCACATCTGNCTGAACCAAATTGACCGGTCCAAGCTCTGGTGAAATCAGCACTGTGANGCCCANTTCTGGGAGCTCATNTGGCTGCTGGATATACACAGCGATAAGGCATTTCTACGACTTCCNTTGGTAGANAGTTACTCTACTCTNTTGNCTTCCACTTCCCGGAATTCCTGAGGTATAATGGCGAGTGGTTAACTGCATTCCTGCCAGACTGAACACCTTCCCTACGTCCCGGCTTNTNCTCTTGACTGGCGGGCGTTCTCTGGCTTCTCTTCTATGNGAGNGCCTTCTAGTGTGATAGACACGACTCTTCCTNACNAACGACCCCACTTTTGCAATGTCACACCAAATTGTGAAAGCCTATTCCTTCTGCAAAGGGAACATGCTATCATTCNAANCTNGCAANGGCAGTGGANTGACCTCATTGGTAGCTNGTTAGTCACCGTNGTCTCTGGCTTTGTCTGATAGAACCTTCTACGTNCTNNCGCTCAGCGGNCCGCAGTACTGGTGACGACTTACTTCACCTGCAGNACCCCTCATTTCCGACCGCTGCGCGATCGAATGTTGTCAAGTCCCTTCGAAGCGTCACACAAATCACCTCAACCTGTAGACCTCACCCGGATCCACCCNNCCACCCCCCTTCGCATGGCGNCATGGACCTCAGCTCGATCGCCGCAACCCTCCCACAGNCAGTAACCCAGGTCCCTCGTTCACTTCCCCCNTCAGCGCCTNCCCCTGTTCCAAGTGGGCGCCTACCATCTCCTCCACATCCCAAGTCATACCCCTATCACGGCCCGCTCCTTATCTCATGATCCCTCCCTTCACAATCGTCACACATAAGCGCCCAACCCACTCNTTCGGAAACTNCTCTCCTACTCTGGCTCGCTCAGAGCCAGTACCCGTTATCTGACCCCAGCACCTGCCTCGTGGTGGGGCTTCTACCGGGAGGCCAGTGAGCCCAGACATACACGTTGCAGTCTGAGAGGAGCATGGATCATTCATCATAGCGGAAGGACCTCCCAGTCCATCGTCNANGTATCCGTGTCGATCGTTGCGGGTCTCCGGGGTTGGGTGGAAGACGGAAGGCCCGGAAGTCGAACNAACCCAGGAAACAGGCTACGGTTGNTATCNTAGTTCGAACAGCAATCGNAAGCGGAGNAGGGGAATGCAAATGCAATGACGATTTTGGAGGAGTACACTTGAAGGACGCTACTATACAACNACGCACCAACCAGGGAGCGGTGAAGACTACACGTTTTGAACAACATTATACGGAGGGAGGNGTGGTGTGATGCTCGCGATCCAGAAAGANCTCAAGTGTTCGAAATTTGAAACGATAAGAGCGAAAACCTGCCGACGATCGATNGATGGATAACGAAGAGAGAAAACAGTACTACAGGCAAACGAAAGCAAAGCGAGGCGATATAACGGAAATTAAAGAAGGAGAGGGGAAGTGGGAACGAGGGATGATGCCAATGACGGGGAGAATTACAACAGACAACAGATGAAAGACGATAAAAGCTAAACCGGAAAACAGGTGTCCATGCAGAAGGGGCGATGATGATGGGGTGGTGGTACAATTGGTGGTTGCGAGAAGGATGAAGAATGACAAAGAAGAGTAGAGGAGGAGAGAAGGGATAACAGAAATCATAAGAGTGGTGCCGCATAAAGACGTCTACCTTTTAGGCGTGACGGGTCGTAAAGGGTCGTGACGGAGCGCATAGAAGGGACGAAATAATTAAGAGGGGGGTGGGGAGCGTGTATGGTTGCGAGTGGGGAAAGGAAACAAACGAACGAGGAAGTCGAATGCAGCCAGGTGAAAGCGTCGACGGTTCACGCTGCTGGAGAAGAAGACGGACGGCGACAATGCCATGCCCGCTCAATACTTCGGCTTTCTCGTAACCTTCTCCAACTTCAATTTCCACAAATTTATCGGCAACCCCTCGCCAGGAACATACTCCAACGCCTTAAAGAACCTCTCACTCCTCAACACATCCACCCTCTTCGGTCCCTTCGCCATCTCAACAGGCGGGAGCCCAGGCCCGTCCTTACACCTCTGCTCAAATGCCGCCATAACACCCGGCATCTTATCCTTGGGAATCATCATCATCTCCTGCGGGGTCAACGGCTGCGCGTACGTATCGTAGATAGCGCGGAAGACTTCGTACACCCGACAATTCACCCTCTTCGATCGAACGACGACGGTCCAGTTGGGGAACATGTCGTTGACGATGATCATAGTTGGCGCACTCATGCTCCCGCCCGCGGCCGCCATGTCTTCCTCTTCGCGAGTGAGAGAGCTAAGGCGAGATTGCCCGGGACGCATGCACTTGACTTCATATTCACGCCCACGCGGGTCGAAGGCGATGTCGAAGAAGACGACGGGTTGCGGAGGGTGCTTGTAGTCCACTTTTCGCAAGGCAGGATCGTTGAACATCCAAGGCAGGACGGGTGGATCCCAGGCGACGCTCTCAGCAGTCTGGACACAGTGGGGTTCATAGGAATCGGGAGCTACGAAATCTGTTCAGGCCGACACTTGGACATACGAAGGGGAGAGTACTTACGGATCAACCACTGAGTCTGAGGCGGCGACGACTTCCGGTACGGCTTCATATACCTCGACGAGCTCTGCTGAGGCTGAGGCGGGGAAGGTCCACCATAGCCAACCATCGGAGGGATCAGCGGCGCCACTCCAGGCGGTGTCCCGCTGAAGCTCGTGTTCCTCTGCCTCTGGTTGGGCATTCCAGGCCCAGGACGATTATGGTTCTTGTTCAAGTAAGCGTTGACCTGCGCCAGCCTCTCCGAATCGGTCTCGACATCCTCCTCGATTTGCGAATGTGATCCAGCACGCGAGCGTGATGAGTGGGAGCCCGATCCGGATCGAGAGCGAGAAGATTCGCGACGGGGTTGGTTGTAGGAGGATGGGGGCTGGGGCCAGGGGTTTGCTGGTGTAGGTTGAGTCCACGGGGAAACACCAGGGGCGGGCCACGGTGGAACGGGGGCAGGTTGGGTCCATGGTGAGGCCCCAATAGGGTAGGTGTTCGCGCGTTGAGGATGGGACGGTGGTTGAGGCGCGCCATAAGAGAAGGTGTGGCTCCGCTGACCGCGGGATCCCGATGACCGCAACGGCTCGCTATCTGTATCGACGACGCAACGATCCACGAGCAGACGAGGTCGACAGAGCCAGTGCAAACGACATTCGATCGAGGCGTAGGAGGTACGGTACGACGTTAAGGCAATGTGACGATTGAGAAAGGTGAAGGGGAAGTGAAGTGATTCAAGGGCGATCAGTCAGTCATCCGTTATCATCGATTAGAAGTGCCCACTCACCAGAATAGTAGCTCGGCTGTGCTTGCATCGAACTCCTCCTCGCAACGTTCTGCGCATGCGTCCTTGGCTGGTGTGAAGAAGCTTTATTCCCCATCGCAATTAGCTCTCAATCCTTGACGTGTGGTAGGGGGCGAGTAAAGAATCGAACGAAAGATGAGCTCCCAACCAAGGAGGATGGCAGCTCGGGGTGAGAGAGGAAAGCAAGAGACGAATGAATGAACGAGGGCACGCGGACCAAACAAATGGGCGAATGAACGAAGCACAGTGTAGAAAGGCCGCCGCACCGCAAAGCATACAACGAGGCAAGCACGCATATCGCATATCCCAACAAAAACGTGTTCTGTCAGAAGATACTCCACCGAAAGACTCCAAGAATACATGCTACCCAAAAAATCGCCGGAGAGATCATCGACGTGATAACACGGAATAATCTCGCCGTCGTAGCTTTTCGGCGAGTGCGAGTGCCTTTCGGCTTCATCTCCACCCCTGGAGCTTGAATGGGATAGTGGCGATTGGGTGAAACGAAGGGGGCAATCGCATGTGCTGAGCAGGGCTGGCTTTCATGAAGATCGCCAACTGGCAGAAGGGAGAGAAGGGCAAGATAAGAAGTGGCGGCTGGGTCGAAGCGAAGCTGGTATCGCAGCGAGGTCGAATTCAAACTCGAGATCGCAGACTCGCAAGTACGGAAGAAGAGAAGGGAAGCGAAAGCGAAAGAAAAGAGGACAGACACTCACCGTACCCAGCATCCAAATCCTCCTCAGGCGGCTCAGGGCTCGGGTGACCACCAAACGTCATCGGGGGTGCAGGCGTCGTCGGGCCGTTGGTAGGCTTCAAGATACTCTTCAAGGGCCTTGTCCTCGACTGAGACGTCGTCGATCGTGGTTCGGGCTGTTGAATAGCTGGGCCAAGGGATGAATCCCGCCGAGAACGTTGTTCGTGTCGGGCCTCGCGGGACGTTTGGTCGACC
>JANDKE010001685.1:0-13125 GCA_027627275.1 Coprinellus aureogranulatus | reverse complement strand
GGAAGAGCGCGGGCTCTCATGATGGATCGGCGGCCCGCACAATTGTAAATTGCAGCCTGGGGGCAAAGCCCCTCGTTACTATCCGTTATGAGAGCCCCAGTGATCTATGGGAGGAGAGGACCCCGTAGTTAGTCACCTGAGGAGATGAACGGAAGGCTAAGTGCTTACCGGGCTATAGGCGCAGAACCATATCGTCGCGCCGAATTCACATACGAACGGATCTACGCCGTAGTTGGAATTGGATAGCGGGAAGTCGACAATGTCTGCTGAAGGGCAGATATAGCACGAAGGTGTCGGCGACTGAGCCATCGTGAATGGGATCAGCGAAGCAGTGAGTGCTAGAACGACGAGGGAGGAGAGGAAGTTGAGGCCCATTTCTAAGGAGTAGCGCATTTCGGGACTGAGTTGGTATCGTGGGCTTAAGGAGGGAGAGCGATGTATTGTTTGGAAGGGCCGAGGAGGATAGGTTAGGGCGAGTAGGAATTGTTCGCGAACGAGGGTGGCTGGAAGACAGAGGAAAAGAAGGATGCTTGCCAGATGTCGCTTCCATGCTGCCTTTCATAGTGTCTGAGCGAGGAGCTGGGTGTCGCACCGAGCATGCATATCCATAGCAGTACGGCCGCGAGAACCTGCATGCGGAATTGATCTAGGCACCGTTGAAGCTAGCGTCGAAGAAAGATGGGGTAGTGAATCGGGTCCCCTTGTTGACTTGTCTCGCTTTCAAAGGCATCGGGAAGGTTCTTGCCACTTGGGACAAGAGGGCGCTCCTCACCCTAGTGTGCTGGGATGAGGATAAGGCTAGGAGTGAACCAAGCCGATACATCAATTGTGTCTGTGCCTGCCCTCCGCTATCATGGTCCGCCACTCAACACGAGAGGGGTGAGCCACAGCGGATAAGGGCTCAAGAGAGGCCATTCGAGGGAGAAGCCCGGGCTATCCAAGTGTTCGATCACTGAGGGGTTCAAGATTGCGCAGACTTGCGGCGCTTATTCTGGCCGACGACGAACTAGAACTTTTCTTGGGGATGCCTCGACCCGTATACTGGAAAGTCTGTAATCCCAGAACCTTTGATGAGCCCGGTTGTGTGGATTTACCAAGGAGCACCTGAGGCACTTATACTTGCAGTCAATCAAGGTCAAGGTTTCGCACCGCGTATTCAAGCCCTGAACGAGAGGTGAATCCTGCCGATTGAGACCTGGGGCACCTCTGCGAGTAAAGAGGGTGGATAACGATATAGGTCACTGTGCTCGAACCAGTGTTTCGACATGAGTGTTCTCGTCACTCGTAAAGCCACGCCAGGCCTTCAGACTCAGTACTTCAAGTTAGAGCTCGGGCCATGCCGAATCATCAAATGCCGACACGTGAAATTGGCCCCTTTCGGGAGTCGGGACACTTCAAATTTCAGTGCTCTCTGACTTGACCGCAACCATGGCCGACACCGTGTCAGGATACCAGAATTCTGCATCTTCTTCCTCCTCCTCGTCTTGGTCGAATGGGAGTGAAAGCTCAGGTAAACTGGACTAGCCAGCGAAAAGGTTAACCCACGGGTGATTCAAACTTGCTGCGACAGATATCCCTGCACTCGCTGCTCGCACCAGCGTCCATACTGATGACAGGGACGAGACAACAGAACGACCTCTCAACGAAGACATTGTCAACTATCAGCATTCTGACATTGATTTGCTCGACTTCGTCTACCACATCTGGGGTCTCGACAAGTCCAATGGCGAGCAAATCCTGGCGACACCGNTGGCACTGGATGCAACCCACCTGAATGCGTATACCGATGACCTGGAAGACGAGCATCTACACATCCCTTTTATGTCAATGGCCAACGTGCTTCNGGGTGCTCTCCTGGAAAAGCTCGGCGAGGTACCTATCAGGACAACAAATGCTTTCACGGGGTCAAGCGTCAGTGCCCTTGACGACATAGACTGTACTCCAATTTGCTCCTACACTACCTATTCGGGTCTTGCTGTTGCCAAGCACCTTTTGGAGCTNACTGGAAGGCCCTTTGACCGGCTTCTACGGAAACCCCAGAAGGATGCCAGCCCTCTTGTCAGGCCTTCTAGTGCAAGCCTCGCGGAGAGCTCCCAATCCGACCTCGAAAAATCCTTTGACTCCGTCGAACCCACCGGGTGTCCAAACATAAACGTGCAGAAGAAGGCNCTCAGAAAAGAAGATCCTCTCAGCTACTCCTACCTCCCGTTCTGGGCGGCTGATGCTCTTGCGGCTACCAGTCGTTACTGGGTCAGCGGGATGGTTGTAGATGGCTACAACATTACTGCTTGCTACTTCGATCGGCTTCTGGTTGCTTGTACCTCCTCCTTCTCCTTCGTCGAATCACCCAGTCGGCTTGCTCTGGTGCTATACGCAATGAAACGAACTACGCGAATGCAAGCTGGCTTTGACCCTCACCTCTTGCCTTGGTCCTCTCACTCCGCTGTTGGAATCGCCAGGGGGAAGAAGGCCCATATCTCTCTGCCTGTGAGAGGCGTTGTCGGGTCGTACTTCGAATATCCTATGGATCCAAATTCGAGCCCCGTTTCTATGCTCGTCATAGGCGTCATTAGGCGACTGGAGGGATTGATTAGTCGAGGAACGACGGTTTATGAGGTGCTCATTGTGCAGTCTGATGGAACTCTTTCGGATACGAAGTACGCCTTCAAGCTTAGTTGGCCCTTGGAGGGAGAGGTGCCCGAGGCTGACGTCGTTGAACGACTCAAGAAGAAGCTACCTGCGGATGCACACGACCACCTTCCCGACATCCAGTTCACCATGGCGCTCGACCCGGTTGATTTAAGCCTTCCGTGGCTGCAACTCGGGCTCAAGCTTACAGATGGGAACCATTGTGACCGTGTCCTCCGCGGGTTGGTTGGAAAGTCATTTCTCAACTTGTGGGAGGCCGGATCAATAGAGAACTTCAAGCAGGCTTGGATTGACTGTGTGGAATGTAAGGTCGCTTTGGGATGGTGATTGGTCCCCTTGTACTCACCCCCTTTGTGTAGGTCACTATCTTGCGTATAAGTTGGGTAAAGTCCTCCATTGTGATCTGAGGGAGGACAACCTCATGGTCCTTCCACTCGCGGACGGTTCCGTGAAGGGGGTTCTTACCGACTGGGGCAGGGTAGCGTTGACTGACCACCCGGAAGCCCCGCATCTCGAGGGCATTCATCGCGATGGGACCTCACCCTTTGCGGCGATTGACCTACTCCAAGGCATACAGTACACTCACCTTCTTCGCCACGAACTCGAATCTTTCCTTTACATCCTCATATGGGCCTCAGTACACTACGACCTTAAAAACAAGGAACGCGACAGCGAAGTACACCCCATCCTTCTAGCGTGGACAGAAAGTATGAAAGAAAACGAGGTTGCGAAGTATCGCATATTCGCTCCTGAGCCTTACGCCATGGCGCCCATTTACGAGGATGTGAAACCGGATTTCAAGANACCTCATTGAAGAGTGGATAGAGCCTCTTCGCAAGTTGTTCATCCACGCTATATCCTCGTATTGGTTATCACCTGCAGACGAGAGGACGGAGGCNGCAAGGAAGACGTANGGAGGACGGCTCACTTTCAAGAAGTTCATGGCCGCTATCAATGTCACCCCTCGTACTTGGGGAATACCCGATCTACTCGACGAGGACACTGATTNNTTNGGTGCCGGTATTGGTGTTCGTCNGAGCCCAGTCCCTCCGGAGGCGCGAGCAGTCGTTGGGCTTTTCCCACCGTCANGCGCNTNCTTNAGTTTTCTCTGCCACNATGGCGTCTNTTCGACAGAGGAGAAAGGAACTACGACACAAGGTAGCACAAGATATGATGTCTATCAACACAAACAATTCTCAGAGCAACAAAATAGCGCGAAGTAGGGANNAAAGAAGTCGTCAGTGAGGTCGTCGCAAGAAGATGTAACGGGTAAACGGATATACGAACTGGGAGCAGTTACTCTGGGGAAACAAGTTGTAGGCAACGAATAAAAGTACGAGGAAACCTTATGAAAAGAATAAAGTTGCAGGACAGACGAAAGGAGTGAACGGNTCAGGCAACTCTCGCCTCATCGGGAGCTACTCCTTCATTGGGACTGGTCGGAGCTTCCCAANGTTCCACTCAGGCGTCACGACCGAGCTTGGCTTTCTCTGCGCTCGAAATTCTTCCTGAGCTGCATGACCTTCGGCTTGGGTTGATAGGCAGCAGGCTGGGGGGTCGGGGACTCCTAGGGAGGTGCGCGTTCACGCGCCTGTCGGCGTCTGTGGAGGCAGAGATTGAAAGCATCGACAGGGCAGCCGTTTGTGTTATCGTCTATGAGGAGGGAGCCATCCTGCAAGGAAATTAGGATCGGAGAAAGGGCCATGATGATAGAACGCACAATCGAGTAGTGGCAGGTCCCAGCATCACCGTAAACGCATGCGAAGGGGTCCGAACCCATATTCGGCGCATCAACGAGGAGGACGCCGCCGTTGTCCTGATCAGGGCAAGTGTAACAGATGGCCCTGGGGATCGGGCTGGGTTGAGCGTAAACGACGCTGGTGGCTGAGAGCAGCAAAGAGATAGCAACGGTAGAGAAGCGCATGCTGGTCAAGGGTAATGGAGATGGCGAGGTAAGGAGCGACTTGGTTGTGGTCGGTGGTAAAGAGACAGAAAGGTCTGGAAAATGAGTCGAGGATGCGGGCTTCGACGATAAGGAGACTGTCCGCTCCTCTTGTGCTTTTAAAACTGGAACACTTGGGTGGTGTGCGGCCGAATAGTTCGCTTCTAGCATTGATTCCAAGAAAGAAGGCGAGTGTGTTGGACTTGTGGAGTGCCCGGCTATAGCAACATTGCATTCATCCAGCGCGGCCGCGACACCATGCTTGTTGCGCTTTGTGGAGTTTCAGACGCCCAGTATTCGCTAGAGGTTTTGTCCTCGCTCACGATAGCAGGGTAGCGGGTAGAGTGGCGGGGTTGTGTGAGACCTTGGCACGACACCTGTGCTAGCTGGAAGCGACAGTAAGTCGAGATAGTCGCGTGTTGGAATCCGAATGGAGGTGTCCTAGTGCCTGCTGCGAGGGATATCTTGAAAGCATATACTCAGAAGTCAGTGTGCACCGACCATACACTCGGCATCCGGGTGCACCGTGGCAGTAGGGATGTCGTGATGCAGACAAGCGCAGGCTGACGGCACTTCTGCCGGGGACATGAAGGCGTTTAGAGCTAGCTCCACGTCGGTTGCATGGGCAGAAGCGGTGAAATTTCTGGAAAACATACTGTTTAGCTGCTGTGTGGAGGTATTCTAGTACCGTCGCAAGACTGACCACGAGGATGTCAGAGGTCGCATTGACGCAATAAGGCTGGAGGTCGATTTCTCCAAGACACATGCGGGATATCGAGCATCTTGCGAACCAACCTCCAAGTAAGTTAGAGATATGATGTGACGTAGGAGCTCTTGCATCTAATGGATAACGCGGAGGAGGCTAAACCTGGCAGATCTGCACTCGCGGCGTCATGCGCGACCATCATGCACGGCGGAGAGGTCAAGCAATAAAGAGCTCCCTCGACGTTCATACATCGGCCTGGTATTGCCATAGAATCTGCCATGAATGCCATTGCATAGGCGTTGAACCAAATTGCCGCTTCTCCAGGACTTGGCGGTACCGGATGCATTGATTTAGGGTTCCAGGGGTTGTTCGAATTTGAGGCGAGGCGTGCCCATGCATCGCAGCTTGCACCATCCCATGCCGCGAGAGCGAAGCAAAGTAAACATGAGACGACCGAAGTGATTTAGCGGCGTGTCCGGCACTTAGCAGATTACAGTCACGATGGAGTGAAGAGGCAGGCGTTCATCGAGAACGTATTCGAATTTAAAGTCCATCACACAGAATTTCCCAGAGGCGGTCGAATCCCATCCATTTCTCAAGGCGCTCTCGCCATAACGGCACCGTAACGCCAGTGTCACCAAGATCATATCGTACACCATTAGGCATAACACTATTGTACAGTTCAAAATTAGAAGGAAAAGAATAGTTACAAAGTCTCAACGTCAGCTCGGGGCCATTTCTATGAGCTCCGCCAGGTCTATGAGCCTCCTCCAATCCTGGCACCTCTCCGCCTATTCCTCCCATCGTCGTCGTCGTTTTCGTCCCCAGCATAAAGGGCTGAGTTCGACCTCTGCGCTGTCCTCTCTACAATACTCGTTCCATCTCTGAACCTCGCTCGGAAGAGAACATTTGCATTTGTGAACAACCCTTCCTTCAGACTGACAACGATGAATTGAGAGCCCTTGAACCGTGTACGGAAGAGCTGGCCGATGTGTTGGGTATGGGATAGATCTAGTGCGGCGTCGATCTCGTCGAGGATGTACATTGGGGCAGGCTTGAATTGGAGGAGGGCCATGATTAAGGACAGAGCGATCAGGGACCTGGATGAGAGGGAGACGCCATGAGTCTGCGAATACAACGCTCCTCAGAGGTCGTGCTTACCGTTGTCCTCCACTGAGCTCGGTCAAGCTCTGCTTCCAGACAGTCCCTAGTCGGACTTTCACCTCCAATCCATCCATGAGATCTTGTCCTTCCGGCGGCTGAAGCTTCGCAAAGTTTCCAGGAAGTAGCTCTGCGAAGATGCCACCAAAGTCCCTGCAAAGGCGTCTGAGATACCCGACAAAGGGTTGGAGGCGCAACTGGAACTCACGTGTTGACCTTCTCCCAGGTCTTCTCCAAGGCCGTCCGCTTGTACGTATCGAGCTCTTCGATGGTCTGCTCGATCTTCTCCTTGTCTTTGTTCACCGTTTGGAGGTTCTTCGTCAACTCGGCCTCACGTTTCTCCACTCTAAAACGCAGTTCAGACTGCGTACCACTGGAGAAAGGGGGACTAAACTCACGACTCGATGACGTTCATGACCTTATGGTTAATCTTTTTCTTCATCCCGTTTTGAGCAGCCTGTAACTCCTGCCTCCTCTCCAACAACTGCTCCAAAGTGCCAGAGAAGTCNTACATGCTGTTCGGCTTGCCAAAGAGACTACGAAGGAAGGGCACGTTAATAAGGCAAATACGCGAGACTAGCANGCCGTGAAGATACGCACTCTTTATCCTCTTTGATCCACTCATTCTGCTTCTCCAAATGTTGGATCTGGTTCTCTGCAGCATTTCNTGTCCTTCTCCAAATTGGAGATATCGTGTGTAATCTCGCTCTTCTTGAGCTCAGTCTGGTCTATAGCCTCTTTCTTATCCTTGATAGCCTTTTCCAGCGCCTTGAGCTCGTTGTCGTACCGCTTGACGGCGGCGAGCTCATCTTGCAGTTCGGCGTTGAGGCGGGCGAATGAGGTCTGTATAATGGAGAGTCATTGATTCGGCCATGTCGTGAAGGTAGCGTGCGCGATGTGACGTACCTCGCTCTCCGAGACCTTCTTTTGGATCGCTGCAAGTTCAGAGCGCTGAACCTTCACCGCTTCCTTCGCATCTTCCAGTTCCTGTTGCTTAGCCGCGTATTCGCCCTCAATTTGTTCTACACGNTTCAGTAAGCTCTTGATCACGCGAGAATGCCATGACACCTACCCAGCTCGAGCTGAGCAGTGGACACCTCCTTCTGCTTCGTCTTTACAANAGCGGCACTCTTCTGCTCAGCGGTGCGCTCTTTCTTGATGTTTGCCTAGAGACATGAAGGACCATCAGCTGCCGATCTACGGGAACGAAGTCAAAATTACCTTGAGCTCGTTGATCTTGCCTTCCTTGTTGTTGCTGAACTCCTTCATGTCTTTCTCGAGCTTCTTAGCCTCAGCTTTCGCCTCCTCCTGCTTCTCCTGAGCAGCTTTGACGGTTCGCTCTAGATTGGCGATGCTCGTCTTGGCTTCCTGGACCTGCATGGCGATCTGCAAGCATAGCACGTAAGTGTCAAGATCCACCAATCACACCTGTATCGGGAGAGAAGAGCAACCCACTCACCCTGTTGGCGTTACTGCCCTCAATCTGTTCCGTCAACAATTTTAGCTTATGACCCGTCATCTCAAGATCAGTGGTCAGCGACTTCCACTGCTCCCTCGGCCTCTTCAATCTCTCCTCTTCCTTCTCGAGCTCAGCCAACTTCGCCCTGGCATCGTTATACGCAGCCTCGACCCTCAACATCTCCTGCACCTCAACCAAGACGCGTTGTCCTGCGGGCGCCGAACCTCCTGTCATTGTTCCGGAGGGGTCGTAGACGTCTCCTTCGATGGTAACGGACTTGGTCATGACTTGCGGGTGGAAAGTGACTTTGTTGGCGATGTCGGCGGTGTCGCAGATGAGGGTGTCGCCAAAAACGAACTCGATCGCGCGTGCGACGTCGTCGTCGTAGCCGACCAAGGAGATGGCGGTGCGGACATGACCAGGGGCGATCTTCTCCGCCGTTTTGAGTCTCTGCAAGCTATTCGTTAGTATGAGGACGAGGGACGCATGTCAGACGGCATACGTTTGGCTCGATAGTCCGGGGCGTAATCTTGTTGAGAGGAATGAGAGTGACGCGCTTCCTCAAGTTACCATTCTTCAAGAGGTCGCTTCCAACTTTTTCATTCTGGACGACGACATTGTAAAGCTTGCCGCCAGCCACAATTTCCAGAGCCTGCGCCTTGTCGTAGTTGCTCTCGTCGAGCTTGATGAGCTGGGCAGCGAAACCCTTGACATTTCGGCGATCGAAACCGTTGTAGGGGTCGCTGTACTCAAAGTTGAGCCTACTAAGTGTTTGCCTGACGCGGTCTCGGCGCTGCGGAGAGTCAGCTCAGGTAAGGCATGAAAGAAGAGCGGAACTCACGTCGGCGAGTTGACGGACAGCCTGTCTAGCGATGTTCAACCTCTCATTGAACTCTTTCTCCTTCTCCTCGCTCCAGTTGAGCTTAGTGAGATCATTCTGCCTATCCTTCACCGCCTTCTCCATTTTGGCGAGCGTCGACCGATTCTCTGCAGCCTGACTCTCGAATTCCTTCATCTTCTTCTCGAGGTCCTTCAACTCATTCCGCGCTACGCCGAGCTTGAAGTTAGCCTGCTTCTCCTCGGTCGTGGCTTGAGCCAGACGGGTGTTCGCCTCTTGCAGCTGCCC
This sequence comes from Coprinellus aureogranulatus, assembly GCA_027627275.1. Lineage (NCBI taxonomy): Eukaryota > Fungi > Basidiomycota > Agaricomycetes > Agaricales > Psathyrellaceae > Coprinellus > Coprinellus aureogranulatus. The sequence goes on along the minus strand of JANDKE010001685.1, from coordinate 4,082 downwards.
CATGTATCCTCCGCCAGTATTGTTGGAGCCTCCGAGCCCAGTGAGGAGGGTCTGGAGAAGTTCTTCGTCTGACTTGAACTTCTCCACCAAGCGGTTGTGCTTGTCCTGGATCTCCTGGAATGCCGCTTCGAGGGTGCTGACTTCTTGCTTCTTCTCGCTGACCGCCCCTTCAAGCTGCTGAAGCTCCTGCATTAACTCCTTACCCTTCGCCTCTTCCTTCGCCACTGACCCCTCCTTGATCTCTGCCTGAGTCTTGTACTTCACGACCTCCTTGTCTAGCGTGTCCACCTTCTCCTGGAGCTTCTTCAACTTCCCGCCCTTTGAGATTTCTGCCGCCCGCTGAGCCTGGACCGCTTCCATCTCCTTCTCCGACGCCTTGATTTCCTTTTGCGCGTTCTTCTTCTGCCTCTCGAGCTCCTCAATTTCACCCTGCTTTGCCTCAATCTCCGCCTCTCGCTTCGCTACGCGGTCCTGGCACTCTGTCCACTCCCAGGCCTTCTGCTTGCGCTGAATGTGTTCGAGCTCCTTGATCGCCTTTTGGTACTCGATGAACTTCCGCTTCTCGTTCCGCAGCTTCTCCAACTTGGGCTTGATTTCGTTCTCCAAGTCGGCGGTAATCTCCTGCACTGCGTTTTTCCTTCTTCTTCATCGTTTTGAGGGCCTTCTCCTTCCGGTCTTCGAACATACGCGTTCCAGCCGCCTCCTCCACCATTCCCAGAATTTCCTGCGGCCGCATGTTCAGCACCTTGGTGATTCGACCCTGCATGATGACGAAATTGGGGTTGTTGATGTTGAGCTGAACGCTTTGGAACAGGTTGAGAATGGCTTGTTGCTGCGCCTTGTGTCCGTTCAGCAAGTACTTGGTGTTGTTCGGCATGGAGATTTGGCGCGTAACGGTAATTTGTTTGAATGCCTGGTAGCCGTCGGGGCTCTTGGCTGGATCGGAATTGTCGAATACGATGGTTACGCTGGCTTTGGTGACGCCGGCTTGTCCTCGCTTGTAAATGAGGTCTTGTTGGTTCGCGGCACGCATCTGGGGAAAGTTAGGAATACAATACGCGTAGTGAGGGGAATACCCACCGTAGACATGTTTGTAAGACCGAGCACGAAACAAATCGCGTCGAGAATGTTGGACTTGCCCGAACCATTCAGACCGGTAATGGCGTTGAAAGACGGGTCCCATCCTGAGATCTGGGTGCGTACGGGGTACGACTTGAAGCCTGGGGCACATTAGAGCTATCTCTAAAGCAGTATAAGCCACATACCATCGATAATGAGTTCTTCAATCCGCATTATGCCGCGGTTGAAGGGATGGTTGGAGGCAGAAGGGAAGGCGCGTTTACAAGGTCACATGGTCTAATGTTGGTCAAAGACCCCGATCACCCCCAACGCGTGAGTCTCACGTGAAAACGTTGATCCGCTCGTCGAAAATGTCGGAGGCCCAAAAGGGCCGTCGCCCGCTGCTCGGGAAGCCTCGAAGCCAATCACCCGACGGGCGCTAATTTACGCTACGCCGCTCAAGCACCCCCTGTCGTAAAGCCGCCCAGTATTTCTCCTGTCTAATATGCCAGGATTTGACTGGAATCGAGCAGAGATATGGTCGGAAATCAAACGCGTTGATGGGATATTGCAATCAAAATGACCTTTAATTGGCCCTTTTCCACCAAGAGCCACTGTACAGTCGTCAGGTAGTCCCCCGCGCCGTCTCTTTTCTTTCCTTCCCTTCATCTCCAGCCCCTTTCATGGCGTCCCAGACTCCCTCTTGCGTCCTCAGGCCTTGTCAGAACTGGGACTATGACTCAGATTCGTCCCTTACAGATCTCACCGACACCGAAGATGAGCAAGAAGTGGAGCAGCCACCCCCTCAAAGGATCAAACGCGCCCGCCCAGTGCCTTCAGACGACAAGGACGTAGGCGAAGGACCATCGACTACCCGCCAAGGGCGTACAACAAGGCAGACGTCCGAAAAAGCGAAGGAAGAGGATTTGGGTGCTGTCAATGACCGCGACCAGGGGCCACTGCCGCCATTCACCCAGACGCCAACAAAGGTTGATGATGTCTACGGTGAGGATCATCGTCTATGTGCGTTAACCCGCTGACCAGGTTGGTTTGCAGAGTGGATGTGCGAAGGCTTGGTGGACATCTGTCCGGACTACCAGAGAGGTCTGCTGCGTTTCGACAGCGCTCTATCGAACAGCACTGACCGACTCCCCCGACAGACGTCGTTTGGAATGATGCAAAGCAAATGAACCTCATCGACTCAATATTTCAGAATTACCCTGTGCCCAACCTCGTCTTTGGTGCGTCTCCTCTTTGGTAGGTTGTTGAAACGCTCATCACAGGTTTAGTGCGTCGGTTCAAGAATGGCGATTATTACAGAGTGTGTATCGATGGAAAGCAGCGGCTGACCTCTATAAAACGGTGCGCCCGCCCTCTGTTCATGCCATGAGCGCCTGCCCTTACTTCATTTTCCCCAGATTCATGGATGGAGAGGTAAGCGCTCACCCTCGATGTTCCAGTGGCAAGGCTAACCAACGCTTACGACGCGCCCCATCCAGATTTTCTGTAAGTGATACGAGTCCCGTACAGTGATTCATGGCTGACTCGAAGGGACTTATCCAGATAAAGATCCGTACGTATCTTTTGGCGCCGTATATCCAGTAAACCATGTTGACACAAACGTCCATATAGTAAGACAAAGCAAAAGCTTTGGTTCAAAAAGACACAGCCAAATCAGCGTCGGACGATCCTCCCTGAGTGGCAGCAGAAGCAATTTAGGAGGAAGAACTTGACGATATACGACTATGAAAACATTACCCCCAACCAGGAGCGAATGATGTTTCAGGCAAGTTCGATTAAGAAATGCAATACATATCACTCACATCTCTCCTTTAGCGTGTACAACTTGGCACTGTTCTGACCCCAGCAGGTAACTCGACATAATATGCGCTACTCCCTCCGCTGACCATAATTCTAGAGCGACTTCAGGCAGTGAATGGAATATGCGCAACCCTCGTTCGTGAAGTCCGTGACCATGTTTGCGGGTTGACCGTGTTTTCCAACTTCTCCGAATGGGGTGGTAACCGCGGTCGTGACTTCCTCGCCCTGGCGCAGATTGTCTTTCTTGTCAAATCCGGGAAGCTGCCGGCCACGCTGCCCGAACCGGACAAACTTACCCCTTTCCTGGAAGGCAAAGCTGGTGGCGGAAACATTGACATTCTGCGTGACGGGATCAAGCACTCGTTCACCATCTTCGCGCGCCTTCTCTCGCATCCGCAATATGGCAGGATCCTAACAGAGAAGGAGATCTCCCCTGTCGAGTTTGTCGTCGCGGTGCACGCTATTTCTGCGTTGAAGAAGAGGTATACCGACTGCGAGATTGCTGATGCGTTGAAGAAGATCTGGGGCCACGCAAGGGACAAGTCGACTGCAAAGAAGAAGGCTACTAAGTCGAGCTCTGGGAAGGCGTATGTTGATATGCGTAACTTCTTTGAGAGGGTCCAAGGTGGAAAGGTGCCTCTGGAGCGGGACATGGACGCACATACGAAGGCAGCAGATATTCCCATTGACCAAATTCTGCAAATGGATGTACAGCAAGACAACGAGCCCGTCGTGGAAGAACGACAGGCGACTTCGAGAAAGAGACTTCGCGCTCAGGCATCGTCTTCTGCCGGCATAGATGAAGATGACGACGACATCCCTCTCTCGCGAAAGAAGGCGGAAAAGAAGGCCCCAGCACCCAAAAAGCAGAAGTTGATGCACCGCGCCAAACAAGAGGCCGATTCCGACGAAGACACAGACTCCGATGACTCGACTGAAATCGTCGCTGCTGCTCCTAAGCGTTCTGAAACATCAAGGATCGCAATTAGGAAGCCTAGTCAGGTTGGTACACGTCCCACCACATCGCCTGCTGCGACAAGGGTGAAGCGCCCGGGTGCGAGTACCAAGCGCGAGCCTTCATCCTCCAGTGCAGTGGCTCCCAAGCCTTCCACCTCTTCTCCCGCCACGAAAGTGCCGCAGGACCAGAAGGTTGTGAGGCCCAGACCCCCGCGTAGCTCTTCGACCCAGTCGTTTGCCACTGC
>JANDKE010001683.1:0-13132 GCA_027627275.1 Coprinellus aureogranulatus | reverse complement strand
TCACACGCCGCGGCGCAATCAAACGTGATCGCGTTCGTGCGCCGCTGAGCAGGACTTGGAGGCGCGATGTGCAACCCATGGGAGAAGTGGACGAAGAGAAACACGCCGAGGTTGAACGGAAGGCGGTAGAAATGAAGAATATTTACAGGCTGTATACAACTGTTCTGTAAGCTAGTCCGCCTGATATTACAAATACGGAACATTATAAGGGAATAGGTCAGAAAGCTCCGATAAATCTGGCGGTGAGGAAGGAGAACGATTGGTAGGCGCCGACTAGAAATGGTGTTTCCGAAGTGGGAGACCATGCTCCACAAGAGAGGGTGCCCTGAGTAACCAGTGAATCCGTCCAGGATCAGATACAGCAGCGGTCGCGATGTGCTGAGGTGTCGACTGCAAAGCGATACAGTTCCTTGTAAGCTGGCAGAAAGGAAGGATGAGGACGCGGTTAGAGAGTGGCTTGCTGTTCGGGAATTGGTACAGTGTCGACTGGGTGAGGGTAGTTAGGCGGTAGAGGGAGGTGGGGCTCACTGGCAGACGATACCATGGAGGAACGTCAACTTCTACGTCAATCGCCCAGAGAGACGTAAGAACCCCATGGATACCCTCCCGTATTTGACCCCTCTGCCGCGAATCGTGCATCGTGGTTTGGACGGCGAGTCGCAGTCGCGGTGAGAGATTGAGTCAGTCTAGATGTGGGACATATACACAAGCTGAACTTGCAATGAGCAACCAGGAGGATCCTAAGTAAGTCAACTCACGGTCTCCTCGGCCTATATGATCCGTGTAATCTTGAGCTTGGAGTGGAAATTGGCTCAATCCCTTGTGGCAGGGCGTGATCAACACAACGGTCGATCGCTGTTGAGATTCCGTCGCGCGCCAGCTTTGTGTATCTCGGTGGGGGAAGGCTCGGGGCTGCAGGGTGGAGGGAAAGGGGTGGTACAGGCCGTGGCGACGATTAAATCGTGTCCTCGTCGTGCAGGCTCGACGCCGTGCTCAGAGCGTTTAGACCCCGTTGCGTACTCATCCTCAAGGAGTGGCTTGGAACCGAAGGCATATTGTAGACAGGTGGTGGAAAGGCCTTGTGCGGCACAAAGAGGTTCGGCGCATTGCGTCCCTTTGTCCACCGCTCTCCTCCAACACAAGTCCAAACCGGGGCGTTGCATCCCCACACCCATACGTAGGTTTCAAAAGCTTTGCTTCCTTGGGACAGACGAGCTTCCTTGCCTTCGCAAAGGGCCCGTATGAGACCTATTCAGTCGGATACACGGGATTTGGGGACTTACTGTGGGCTGTACGCCTAAGCGATGCATAGAAGTTCAATAGATAGCGCAAAACGAGTGAGCCGGGGACAATTTCTGTGGGCAGAGGGTGATAGGTACAAGGAAAGGTGGAGCCACGGCCGATCAGAGTCGGCACTGACATTTGGCCGGCCCGGTGATCGCCCCCACGAGCCCACGCGCCTCTAATTAGCGCCCATCGACACGACATTCTGCATGCCACAGTCTTCAGGCTTGGACCCCGAGACTCGGTCAGGAAACTGATGTGCTGACGTTCTAGAGGACATTCCACCACGATTCAAAGAGGGTTTCATGGAGTACTATGATTAGAGAAGGATTGTAGGAGTGGCATTCTGTATAATGGTCCAATTGAAGGAGAACAAGCGAGCACATTGTACGACTACGCGTATCTGTCGTAGATGGGCGACAGAGATTTAGCTTGGGAGTTCAATCCAATATCTATGCCCTCGGGGAGAGCTGCGTAAAGGTGGTGAATCTCGACCTCAGCGTTCCTCAGCTTCCCAATGTAGTGGTAAGAGGTAGACGTCTCCTCATCGAGAGCCGCGAGCGTGTCGAGGTGATCAGCTTCGAGAGCCTCATATTCCTCACCAAACGCCGCCAAATCTTCTTTCAGAAGCTCAAATTCCCGAACCAATCCAGAAACCCTTCCTTTAAACCCTTTCACGAGGGATTCCAGCTCTTCAACGTGGTTCTCCAGCTTGTCAGTGCGGGTCTGGATGCGGGCGACTTTGTCGCTAGCAAGTTTGGTGGTGGTTTCTGGATACAAGGCACGCTCCTTGGGGGCGATGATTTCGCGACCATCATCGCTGGAAGATGAGGCCAGTGCTGGAGTGTCGGTTACGACTCGGAAGACGCTGGAAGTCTGCTCAGCCCTAGCCCTATCCTTTGCTCTAGCCTCTGAGCCCATGACTCAGAATTGACTCGACAGACGAATGAGATGGTGGGGTGAACTCACTGCGACTCTTAGTGGGGGCAAAACGATGTGGGCGGCTAACAAAAGGAACGATGGTTGAAGGCGTTCGGGAAAAGGTGTCGCGGAGACTGTTATCCCTAATTAAAGGTGTTTGGTGGTGTTGGCTGTCCAATGGAACTGGTACGTTCTCCTTGGATCCTTTTGTGGAGGTTGACGGCGTTCTACTGTGAATGTGGGCAGCAACGAGGAGGGGAGGCTTTGTTATGGTCATTGGACGCGATGTTTTGTGGTAGGGGAGAGACAGGAGATGAAGCGGCGGCGGAGTCGTCTGCGTGTCTACTGTGACGGCGCAGATGTTGCCAGCTTTTATGAGGGTCTTCCGACCTAGTAGAATCGTTGGGGATAGTAGAGCCGTGCCGCCGATATTCCCCGTCGTGTGTTCCATGCTGCAAAGTAGAATATCGGAGCCGCGATTACCTGGATGTCACTGTAAATGTAGGATGACTCTGAATGAGCAGGACGGGGTCATCTATCATACACCACTTCGTCGTGTTTCCCTTCAAGTACGTCCGGAGCGAACAATCAACGTGTTCTTCGTGCTGATCGTCGAAAAGTAGTGCAGTTGCTTGGGAACATTCTGAAATTCAGGGCTGCCCCCGGATGATTGGCTGCCCCGAGCCGGCCTGCACATTCCCCGACGACCACTTTGGGATCTTGTTAGAATTTAGAATTCGAATGCGAGGATGGTTCAAGAAGTAGTTCATCCCGTTAGCGCCACGTCAGGGCACGCCATGAAATCTGGAACTGTCAGGGCAGATCGCAATCACCCGCCCATGTCACGGAAAGAAGCCCTGATCACGGGTGTCTGAATCGGACGCGTCTATGCGCAGTGAAGCGTTGACTAGTCACGGCGAAAGGCAGACTGGAATTGTCACGAATACTATAACCTGGGCCACAAATAGAATATTATAAGGCAAACGCGATACAGGAGTGCGATACAAAAGAGTGTCCTGGTGTTGAATATTGAACAAGGAGGGAGAAAATGTGACGGGGATGTCTCGCGACATTGACGACGAGTGCAGTAGGGCCCCTGAGATGCTAAACTGATATATTCAAGAAACTCATGCCTCAACGGCACCTTGCGTCTGCCTCAGTTTCCCCTTCCGTCCCAGACAGGCTCCTCGCCAGCAAGCACATCCTCGTCCAACAAATCGGCTGGCCCCTCTCGGCCTAACAAGCGAGAACCGGCCCCACCAGCCGGATTGAAGATGGAAGAGGACGGCGGCATTACGATAGATGCCTTCGGTAACCCTACGACTTCCACGTAGTACATCATCGCGTACTGACTAGCAGTAGGCACGCTTACCATTGGGCAGAACGGCGCGNCGACCTACATTGGAAAAACAGCCAGATCGGAGGTGCGCTGCCCCCTAACACTCTGGGCGCCCAACTGATGTTTCGCCCTATAGTTCCTGATTCGCGTACGTTCACGCTTCTGACCCAAGGAGGCGCTTAACATTGCCCTAGGCGCCATACAAACAAGTCCCACGAAGTTCCTACTCTTCGGATCTGCCGACCCAGCCACAAGAGATGCCTTCAACATCGCCCACGCTCCTCGAATTTGGGGACCGGGACGACCCTTACGTTCGGGACAGAGTCTATAAAATGCTCCCCCCATTGTCGGAGGCCCTGCGTCTGTGTGAAATATATTTAGACCATGGTAAACTACTGTAGGTTCTGGCTCGTCTTGGTCAACCGGATAGGAGGGCTCAAGACCGCTCAGGTATACCCCAATTACTCGGCAGGAGTTACATGACGAGATTTTTACGACGATATACCAGCAGTAAGCATCGGGCTAACCTTCCAACCGTTTTCTAACCCTGCTCCCTCTAGATCTGGCAGTTCAACTAAATCTTACCAGTGCCATCATGCCCTCGCTTTGCTTTTTACTGTATTCGCACTCGCCTCCCATTTCGATCCCAACCGAGAACCTCACTCACCAAAATCGAGGGAATACTACGACCTCGCTCGGACCTCGCTAGGATTTGCTTCTCCGGTGCGACAGACCACGCTTGCCGCCATTCAAACCCTTGTACGTGGCTGGGCTCCTGTCACCGTTAGGCTTACTTAGGCGTCACATAGATCCATATGGCCCAATATCTGGACCTTACGGATACCGAAACGCAGTCCTCTTGGATGTATATCGGCCAGGCCGTTCGCTTCGCTTTCGGCGTGAGTGGCTTCCCTTCTTCATCGAAACTTGGGTTGACGACGGTCTCTTAGATTGGTCTACGTACGTCGACCTCTCCACAGATGCGCGCTTGTATTAACTTGAGCGTGGTATAGACCTCAATGCTGCCCGTTGGACGCTTCCACAGCATGAAATTGACCGCAGAAGCAGGGTTTTCTGGCAAATCTTTACTCTGGACACATGGACTGTTAGTTCTTTCTTTGCCGCGTCTATAATACTGAACTGACGCATCACAGAGCTTCTATCTTGGGCGTCCTCCAAGTATATCTCCCTCTTTTGTTGACTCCGAGTACCCCAGGGAACCTGAGCAGAACGGCTCAGAGTTATCTTGTGAGTATCTGTTTCAAGTTACACATTTACCGATAAGCTGACAATCATCTCCAGTCCACTCTTGGTCTTACCGCTTTGCTTCGCTGTTGAGTTCGGCCATGTCGACAGGCATGGGTCCTAAACAACCTCCGTATACCGCAATCATCCAGCTTGACCGCCAGATTCGCGAGTTCCATGTTCCAGTGGCCTGGAGAGCGATTACCGATTCCGCAACGGCCCCTCTGACTGCCGAGATCCATCTCTCTCGTTGGCTAACGTTGGCGGACAAAGAAACAGGTGAGCACGTTGCAGCACCGACGAGAGTATGCATCTGAACTACTTACGACAGTGCTCCTCAACTTGCATCGCCCGTATTTTGCGCAGGCCTTACATGATAGCCCTCATGAGACGCATAAACATCGGTACCTGCCTTCCGTGGTGGCGATCTACCGCGCATCTTGGAGGATTGTTCATGGCCTCCAAAATGCTTGGACATCCGTCCCTCAGATATTGGCGAGGCTCCATCTCCCTTGGTCGCAAGCTCTTACAGCCGCTGTGAGGCTAATTTGTTATCTCAACTCGACGCTATATGCTAATTACATTGCAATGCAGATCGTTCTGTGTCTCCTGGTTACCAAGCTGCCTTCCAGCCATTTGGCCCGCCCCTCAGTTGATAAATTGAGGATCCTTTACTCGCTCTTCAAGAACGCGTCGACCTCGTCAAAATCTGCCGCTACTTTGCTTGTAGGTCCATTGTTATCATGCAACACCGGTTCTAACCTTTGCGTCACTGACGCCATCCAGCCTTCAATCAAGAGCCTCTGTGAGAAGGCCCAGGAAGCCATGGATCCTACCCACCGCTATCCCGATTCTGGTTATGGTCGGGAAAATCACCTTACCCATACTGAGCTCGACCGTCTTAGCGGAAAGACATATCTCTTCGCCGAGACAGGGTCTGCATCCCCGGCTCACTCTGATCCTTCATGCTCCTCGTCAAGAGGGAAGCACTCGGATGGGCGTTCGCGATCCACTTCCGTCACGCTCTCTGACATGCATGAGCCTGCACCGTTTTCTACGGCCGGTGTGTCATCGTCTCAGACTGTGTCGGATTCATTGCATCCTATCCTTGTCCAGGATCTGCAGGACTTTGCATCACGGGTTGAGGTTCCTTCGGTGACCTCCCTGTCCGATGCACCTTCGGGTTCAGAATCATCAACACCGATAGGCGGCGGGTCCGCGGCAGTAACTCCTGCACTCCCTCAGGCACCTATTGCGCGCTTGCAACATTCCCAAGCTGAATTCACTACGGTAGATGACTATGAGCACGGCCATCCTGAGCGCATTATCCTATCCTACCGACCTGTGCACAACCATCCTCATACTCCCCCACAGCACCATCCCCCGGTGCATTCACCCATGAACTATGACTACCCTATGGCCTCGACTTCAACAGAGACCACTCCGACCCACCCACACCGTCAACCATCCCATCTTCCTCAAAGCAATTACCCTCCCCAGATGCAATTTCCACAAGTACCCCCGAGACTGACGATGGCGACCCCTTCTTCGCATCAACGGTTAGAACCACCTCCACTCCTGGCTACATCACTGACTACCAGTACTATCAAGACGCAGCGCAATGGAGAAGGACTGCCAAGACCGGGAGGTAGTCGGGTAGAGCAGGGGGTTGCCAGTCCGGGGGTTTTGTGCCAGGTGGGCTCGGTGTACTCGGATCGGTCAGCAATGGGGTTCTGCCTTTTCCGAGCCTGTGTCACCTACACATCATGCGGCGCCCTCCCATGGACGACAGTGCGCTCCCCCCAGCCAGTGACGAAGAGTATACAACTCTTTTCGGCTCGCTTATCCCAACTTTCCAGGTGCGAAAACCTATCCTCAGCAAGCATGGCGAGATGGCGAGATGGGTTCTCAGCCAATTGACGCTAGAATCTTATCCCTCGGACCTGCCTATACAACAGTTCGTGCGTTCTGCGAAGGAACGTGGGTTCGTTCGCCAGGTCGTCTATTGAAAGCCGTACAGCGTTACTGGTTATCGTATCGGAAGGTCCAGGCTCGGTTCAGAGAGTGCCGAGGGAGACAGTTGATACTCTTCGATCCTGACTTCTTCTCATTCGAATTTCACATTGCGATCTGAGGCTACCACCAAAGTCTGTTATGGGTACAGCATCGTCCCTGTTCGAACAACCGTGATATTCACTACACCCGGCACTATTTGTGGATTCTTTTATCCCTATCTTCCGAGATTACTGTGTAGCATATCAAGTTGGGACGATGTACTAGTCAACGAATAGCGCAATGTAAATACCGCAATACCGCATCGCGAGGTTTATCCGTAGTTATCGGATATTGCCGAGAGGGTTCACCAGTCCATGGGCGCTCGGGTCGGCACTTCGTCACTCCTTTCACCGGAACCTCGATCATCTTCCTCTCGAGACCGCTCATTGGGCTCCTTCCCGTGTCCTTTTACTGTTGAACTGAACTAAGTTCACTCTCCTCTAGCTGGGTACGAATCGAAGTTATCTTCCTCATGCCTGCACATGTTAATCATGGCTTGTAGCGATTCTTTGAAATAAGGGCCGGTTATCTACTGATCTACGGGAGATCGCAACTGGCGTATATCCGACCTGCGCGTTCCTTGAACCCACCTACGCTCGTCCGGCGATGTCGACGGTGAATTGGGATAAACAGCGAAGGATCGACGCACAGATCATTGAACTCAAACGTCAGAGGAACGAATTGTCTCCCATCTCGACCTTGCCGCCGGAGCTCCTCTGCCAGATACTCCTCCAGGCGACATCCTGCCACCATGACGGATGGGCCGACTTTGTCAACCTGCCCCAGAAGCTGAGAGAAGAAAATTTCCTACCCGCTCTCTGTCATGTCTCTCATTCATGGAGGTTAATCGCACTCGCATGTCCGCGTCTTTGGGCGGATATCGACGTTGGAACCACCACCAATCCCCACCTAGTAAACTTCATGGTGAAGCAAGCGCAACCCCATCCCATCTCTCTGCTTGTCAGTGCAGAGACTTTTTCACCAAAGATCTTGGATTCAGCTATACGGGTCATATCAGGATGCGAAGATTTGGACAGAATCGCAGTTAGCGGTAACCTCATCGTCGTCACTAGCATCCTTCGAGCGGTTAAATCGCGCAATTTCCGGGCACTCCAGATCGCCATTTTGGACACTCGCAGTCTTGGCTACACAGCGACGGGAATAAGCGTCGCAAGTTGCCCTCTATTCACACGAGGGATGCCATACCTGCGTGACATCACCATGCACGGATTTGCCATGCCCCTGGCTTCGCCGATTCTCCTCCAATCTCCCAAGTTGGCTTCTCTCAGTTTATCAGTCCAGCGCGACAGCAGGCTATCACACATCCAGGACATTTTGAAGAACACACCTCTGCTCCAGCAACTCTACCTTCACTTCATGGGGCCCCTTCAGCCTTCAACAGAGATCGTCCGCCGAATTGAACTCCATCGCCTCTCGCAGGGCGTCCTAAGCGGGAACCCCGGAGCGATGACCACCGTTCTGTCTTCTCTCAAGCTACCATTCATGAACCTGAGGCTCTCCCTTTGTAGCCAGCTCAACCGCTATGCTGATCCACGACAAGAAGGGATGAATCTCTTCAGAGCCCTTGGTGAAGCCCGTTCAGAACCTGGAAGCGTCTACGCGCCCCATGCTCTTGGCCTTTGCCGCCTATCCACAGATAAACCTGGGTTTGCCCGAATATCAATGGGCAGCTGGACCCCATTTGACGATGATTGTGGAGGTGACCCAAAGGACGACCCAGAGAATGCAGGGGTGCTGGCGGCCATGTACCAGGATCATTCACTAGGTCAATCCCCCTTGGACCCGAAGAGATGGCATCCCCTACTTATAGCCCGCCACCCCAAGGACCTCCCACAGCTTATTGGATGGTCGTTGGACGAGCTACGCATGTTCGGGTTCCATGATGACGCTGTGTACCCTGATTCATTATGGAAATTGCTGTCGGGGTGCCCAAAGGTCTCCGATTTGCTTCTCGATGTTCGCCAAGCGCCCCAGCTCCTTGCTCTCCTCTCCCTCGACAACTCTTCCCTCCCTTTCCCATCCTTGCGTCGCCTTGATATAGGCCAGCTGAATTCCTACAGCATGGGCGGCCCAGTTCCTGCTGATAAAGGGCATTACAAGACTCTCTTTGAATCCCTGCTTCTATATTTGGGAGCACGGCGGTCCCTTCTCACCAAGCACGGCGTCAAGAAGGAGTGGGTCCTCGAGAAACTGAATTTGTTTTCTTATCCATCCGATGTCGATATACAGCAATTCGCGCGTGAGGCGCAGGACCATGGGCTTATTGAACAGATCATTTACTGAAGAGAGGAAAGGCGGATCGACCTTCGTCCCCGAACCATGTACAACCGTTCAGGTCCACCTTGTCGATTCACATTGGAGAACAAAGCCCTAGTCTTCTCTTTTTCGTTCGGCGGACACTTTTTTTTTGTGCTTTGCGTAGCATACATTGCCTTCTCTTCAATTGAAGCTTCGAATTCGTTTCCACTGGTCTTCTCGCAGACAGACAGGCAGTAAGGCAGTTGTATCTAGGCTCAACCACATGCAAGCTGTAGTGTCCCCGTACTGTCGCTCTCCCGACCTACCTACCAAAATATGGGGAATGACGTCGAAAACTTTTGTTCTTTCGAACACCGAACGCGTCGCTCTTGTGCTGGAGTGGCACATGTCGGCGTAACGCGTAGAGCTTGCTCGTAGCGTTTCGTAGGCCTCTGCATACGAATGATTTTCCCCCGATCCATTTCCAGCGACGTCACACGGCGACGTTCCCTCTATGGCCATCGCGCTATTCCCGACGTGGGGTTTAGCATCACTATCCCCACGTTCCGTCCCCACCTTTCAGCGATAGCCGACTCTAGGCAGTGCTTGGTTAAGCAGATGCTGACTAGAGTGAGACACGGCGAATCGTTGAAAGGGCCTCTGCCTGCGTTGCGAGTTCTCTTTAGCTGACTATCTCGCACGCAGGTGAGCCTAGTGCTCCTCTCCACTTCCTGTCTCTAGGAAGGCTGAATATCTGGCATCGCAGTGTTGCGATTGCTCTCCGGCGTTCTTTCGCGATCCTCTGTTTACACCATCTTCATCTCAAATTATCGATGCCTCATGAGAGTGGGAAGGAACCTCATCAACCTGGTCCTTCAGGATCGGGGGGCGGCCCTTCAAACGATGAAACGGAGCGTACTCGCCTGCAAACCGAACGATTCGAGAAGCTTGTCGAATCGATTGTCAGCGGTTCTGTCGCTGTTGGAGATTTCGCTTCTAAAATGCGACAACTCGGAGCGAGCGCACTTGAATCAGAGGAATGGTTCGGTGTCCTCAAGGAGCAGCTTGATAAAAGAGGTCCTACCGACAACGCGAATGAACGATCTCGGAGTCATACTCCAGAAGGGTTGGAAGGCGAAGCATTGGTCAAATGGAGGAGTGACAGAGATAAACGAGAAGCCGATCGTATCGAACAGGAACGACAAAGCCAATTTCACGCTGCCGAAGCTGTTGCTTGGAAACTTCTTGAGGAGAAATCCAAGAAACTTGCTTCCGATATTCATCAAACCGGTGGTCCTCGTTCCAACCTCGAAACACTGCTCGACATCCTCGGCGGTGATCGTAACGCTCCTGAAAGCTCGTCTTCGACCAGTCGTTCCATCCCGACCGCCGTCCTCGTCGGTGCTCCGCACTTGGCGCAATTTTCGTTCGACAAGATCCTCGACTCCCATATCGCCCGCACCTGGGAGTTACGACAACTGTTCGCCACCGAAAAAGCATTGGAGCCCATTATCGACAACATGCAAGCTCACCCTGGCGTCTCTGAAGCTCTCCCTCGTAACATTTGGAAGCTCATCATCCAGGACGTCTACGTCGACTTTGACAAACTGCATGGGGCTCTTGAGAACGAAACTCGCTTTAGCCATGTTGATGAAGCGAAACCCTTTGTCGGAAATCTGGTCCTTATCAATCAAGACCAGTTGGCGAAGAAACACGTTAAGAACGAGGGAGAGTGGCAGCGAGTCTTCCGGGTCTGGAAAGAAGCAGTTGTTACGCTGTATCCGCATAGGAAGGATGAGCTGGAGGCATACCGAAACATTGTCGACGAACTTTTCCGAGTTGCGAGCGGCAATCCTCTTGTCGCTATCAGCTTCGATCGTGAGGCGCGCCTTCGTTACAGCAAGAAACCGTTCCACCTGGACGACCGCAATCAGCTCTTGCCTCTTACGATGGGTAGCCTCTATCGTGACCAACACTTACCTCAGGGTCAGAAAAGGCAGAACCCTTATTCATCTTATGGCGAACCCTATCCGAAACGGTCGAACACTTTCTGTTATAATTGGAACTACGGTTTTGCAATGACCCCTGTGACGGTGGTCGGATCCACGGAGTCTGTTGCGAATGTCGAGGAGAGCATCGAGCAAAGGAACAGAAGGCGTGCATTGCTTCTCTCAAGGCTCGCCACAGCAAGACAGGAGGCGGAGATGAACGTGAGGGTGGAGGAAGCAGAGAAAGGGCCTAGGTCTTTACTAGGGGATGGAGGAAAACGAAAAGCTGAAGAGCCCCTTGCTCCTCGCTACAGGCGTGGGTTCGCTTGGTCATCGAATACCACGGACTCGATTTCACCGTCAGCCATCAACACTGAAACGGCGGTACCTCTTGCTTCTCCACCAGCACAGTTGGTCAACGATAGCAGAATCCAAGATACTATTCGGCGTCTTGGACCTGCAATTCGTGTCGACACGCCTTTCAATGTCAACAAGTTCGAAGAGCTTTTAATCGACCATCCTAATCAGCCTTTCGTGCAATCTGTTATGCGAGGCTTGCGAGAGGGTTTTTGGCCCTTCGATGTAGGGAGAGTNGGATGCTAGGCTGTGGGAGCAGAAAGAGGAACTTCGCATCCGAAGACGTGGATATGGAGGCAATGCGCGCTTATAGGGACAAGGAGGTTTCTAAGGGGAGATGGTCCGAAGGGTTTTCAACTCCTCAACCACTGTGGTATGGAATGCAGTCCTCTCCTCTTTTTGTTGTATGGCAGAAAGAGAAAGCAAGGGTCATCACCGACCACTCGTCTTCCGGGCTCAACGACAACATCCCGCGAGAAGATGGGAAGGTCCGCTATGACGACATGANGACCTTTGGACAAACAATGCACGAAGCGAGAGTGAAGTTTCCTGACCAGGAATGGACTCTCTTCAAGTCCGATGTCTCCTCCGCTTTTCTCAACCTCCCTGTTCATCCTATCTATCAACTGCGGCAGGTCGCCATTATCGACGACATCTGTCATATCATTCGGCGGATGGTCTTAGGGAATAGAGGGTCTCCTCGATGCTGGTGTGCTGTTTCGGCACTTTTGTGNTGGCTCGGTATACACAAGCTCAAGATCCGTTCTCTTCATGTCTATATGGATGACTTCTTNGCGTTCGATAGGAAGGGGAATCTCGTATGGTTCCAAGGGCGGTATCGTCCAGAAGGCCAAGCCAAGCTCCTTCAACTTTGGGATGATTGTGGATGTCCTTGGGATGAGGCGAAGCAGGAATGGGGTTCTACGTTGAAGATAATAGGTTTTTGGGTTGGAATGGATAAAGGGACCATCTCTCTGACTCCGGAGTCAATCCGCTCCCTGCAAGAAGCTATTTCCAAATTCCTCAATCATTCNGAAAGAAAGCCGCCACTCCGNGATTGGCAACAACTCGCGGGCTATCTCAACTGGGTTCTCAATGTTGTTCCATGGGGACGNCCTGCATTGACGGAGATGTATAGGAAGATGGCGGGGAAGTCGTTGGGACAGTTGGGTGTGTACATCAACAAGGAGGTGCACGTNGACCTGGAGTGGTTGAGTGANGCTTTATCTGAAGCAACAGGCGTCCGTTTCGTAGACGACGCCAGTTGGCTAGACAGAGAAGCGGATCTTACAATTTGGACTGATGCCAGTCTCTANGCAGGACTCGCTTTTTGCTTCGGCAATAGCGGTTTTGCTTATCAGATTCAACCCTGCCCCTCCGACGTGACGATTGACATTTTCTTTTTAGAGCTCGTTNCCATTCTCTCGGCTGCTGCATTACGTCGTCACCATTGCCCTGCCCACCNAAACGCGTCGTATTGTTCCAGCGATAGTTTGGACTTCTGTCCATGTCCTGAACTCTCTTGCGGCAAGAAACCCTCTTCACACGGACCTTTACGAGCGATCGCCGGTTTGATGATACGCTCTGGAATCTGACCTTCGCGTTCGACATATCCCTGGGAAGATACGTTCGGGCTGACATGCTTCACGTCTTCTTTTTGGAAGACTATTAGAATCAATTTTCC
>JANDKE010001682.1:0-13137 GCA_027627275.1 Coprinellus aureogranulatus | reverse complement strand
CACCAGCCACTCAGACTTCGGAGGTCCTTATCCATCAACCGGTCGTCATGTCCCCAAAATCCGCCAACCTTTGGGACATACGATGGGTCCTTCTCCAAGCGCTCCTGGTATGCTTGACGGGCGGATTGACCAAATCTGCGGGGTGGGGGCTGGGAACCGGACCTTGTGTCTGCTTCGGGCGAGGCGACAGCAGGCGCTTCTTCGTCGACGGGCTCGGTTTCCTGGGCATCTGGTGCGGGAGGTGTCGAAACTGCGGCTTTCTTGTTCTTTTGTTTGCGCGATTTCTTCGTAGGACCAGCTGGGATCTTGGAGGCCTCGCTAAACTCCGCAAATTCGATTACCGGCAATCCAGCAGCTCCATTCTGGTGTTCATCGGTGACCATCTCGGACCAGGTCAAGGAGGACTCGAAGAATGGTGCCACAGCTCCATTGATGTGCGCGACACCCTCGACTGCGACATCCTTGCTCACTGCTGGGGTCTGGATGTTGGAAGGGACGTCCTCTGAACCTGGTTCGGTGTCGGAGTCGTCTGTGGCGGAATCGGATGATGATGAGCGATCGTCGTCGTCGTCGTCCTCTGACTCGGAGGTGGCCACTTCGCGCTCTATCTCCGAGTCGTCATCGCTCTCAAAGTCGCCCCTAGCCCTCGCCCGCCTCCTCGGTGCCTTCTTTTTCCTCGACTGCGCTTTATCCTTCGGGGAAGTTGCTTTGACACCTGGCTGGGCGGACGAGGGGGCGAGTTCGGATGGAGACATGGTGAATACTGGAGACGATTACTGTCAAAGTGAGCCTCTAGTCACGATTAGCGTGAATCGCAAACCTACCTGATCAAAGAGAACTGACAATAGGAATGCACGCGAGTTGAAGAAAATGATGCACAATTCTGGGTCGAACTAGAGGTAAGGAAAATGGTAGAAAAGACTTTTTCTAGTGTCCCTTACAATGTATCGGCGCGTAATAAAGAATTTGAGGGGGAATGGGGAGGGGCAGCGCTGAGTGTCGAGTCAAAACAGCAGTGGCTCCGAGGTGCTCAGAAAGCAGCGCAGGCATTTTCAGGCTCCGCTCGAATATTCCCCCGCGTTCGAGCTCCTGTCTTCTCGGACACCTCCACATGCTGCCGGCAATGGACAGCCCTGAACCGGGCTTCTCGCTCTTCCCCACACCCCGCCATGGATCCACAGCGCCCAGAGAGCTTTAATCATAGGAGGGAGCTGTTGTCGACAGGGAGGACATACCACTTTGTGCGTGCATCACAGACCAGGCTCTCTACCATGGCATTCATCGAGGATGTCTAGATTGACCAGTTGCCGGAGAATTATGACCCCAAACGGCATCCTACATTGCTGTGTATCCATGGCTTCCCCGATTCTTGGTGTGCACCTTCGGATACCCCGCACTCTTGCAAATTAATGAAAGTGCCAGGTACGGTTGGCGATACCAGATCGGTCCCTGGGTGCGTCGAGGTTGCCGGGTTGTAGCGCCCGATATGTTGGGCTATGGCGATACCTCCAAGCCCACAGACCCAGAGGAGTACACTACCAGGAAGCTATGTGCGGATCTAGCGGCGCTACTAGACATACTGGGCGTTCGGCGAGCGGTATGTCTTCTTGAACCGGGAGTTTTCCCCAACTCACCTCGCTTAGGTCGTCATCGGTCACGATTGGGGATCCTACACCGCAGGAAGATTTGCCTTGTGGCAGCCGAATCGACTCCTGGCCCTCGTAATGTAGTGCACAATTCCCAACGTCGCTATACTGCCGCTTAACCCAAACCACACATCAGGATAAGCGTTCCATACACGCCGCCTTCGAAGGATTACATCTCTCTTCCTGAGGTTGTAAAGCGAGCGCCCAACTATGGGTACCAACTGTACATCAACGATCCTCGGTCATCTGAAGAGATAGACGCGCATGTGAGTGTCGTCCCGCTTCCTGATTGACTACAGTTGCCCAACGATTCCAGCTCCCCACTTTCGTCGACATCATGTACAAAGCGCTCGGGAAGGTTCCCAACTTTAACTTGAACTTTACTCGTGAAGGTGCTCTGCGGAAGATTCTTCATGACCCTGCAACGCCGAAGGATCTTCCAAGTGTTCTGAACGAACAGGTAATTCGAATGTAAAATATTGACTGGTTGTCCGTTAAAGCTTTTCTCCCAGGAAAGAGCGTTCTACATACAGGAGCTCGGCAAAGGCATGCATGGACCTCTCAATTACTACCGGACTACCCTCCACCGCTTTGAAGAAGAGAAAGGTATGCCACCTCCTTTGTCACCCAGCGTGTCGACTAACACTTCCGCAAGCCGCTGGCCTTACACCGCAGTTCCCCTCGAATCTGCCCTACCTCTTCATCTGGGGAACCAAAGACCCCACCGTGGTTGCTCCTGTCATAGCCAAGGCCCAAAAGTTCATACCGCGTTACCAGGATATCGCGATTGAAGGACGTGGACATTGGTTGATGGTAGAGGCAAAGGAAGAGGTTACCGAGCATATCGGGAACTGGCTTGATGAGCTGACTTGCACGAGGCCTAGGACTGCCCAGAGTAAATTGTAAACAATTGAATTCATTACAATACCCTGTATACATTGTCACGGCCTCGCTTGCTTGAACCGAGGCTAAGCGCTCGTGATGACGTAAGGTGTGTGCCTGCCACACAACACGCACGTGGCTGTGCCGCCAAATTCTGTCAGTCATCAATGAGGCCGACTGAACCTCTTCCCTTGACCACCACCATCGTCGTGCTGGTCTTGCCGCCCATTCGCTGAAGTTGCCATCCTTTAGTGAACTCAGAGCTTTTGCGAGGAGTAATCGGTATGTAGACGATAGTATTCGAGATCCGAATGAATTTTATGCCTTTCATTCGAATAGCAACGCACCAACCTCGAGCCCACCTTGCCACAGCGTCCCAGACAACGAGTTTCTGCCCAATACCCTCCTTCGACGACCAAAACCATGGCATATTCGCAGCCGTTCCCGCTCGCAGCTCCCAAAGGAGCCAGCGCACCTACATACGGCCCCGACCTTTCAGTCCGCCTGATTTGCCCAGAGTGCAGGGACCCCAACCCTCAAATCGTCGAGGAGTTTGGCTCGGGAGACCTCGTTTGCGGGAACTGTGGCTTGGTGCTGGGTGACAGGATAGTGGACACGCGCAGTGAATGGCGGGTAAGTGGCGCGTTTCAGCACGTTGGTCCTTCACGTCCCAGTCTATATATATCTATCGTCTCAGCTCAAATGAACTGGGTGTCACGTACTAACATCGCTCTAGACGTTCGCCAATGACGAGGGTGACGACCCTTCGCGTGTCGGTGCAGCGTCCGATCCTCTCATGGAGGGTATGGAACAGCTGGACACGGTCATCAGTTTCCGTGACGGCGGGTCTGGCATCGCCCGCGAGCTGCAACGCGCAGCCTCGCGACAGCAGAACTCCCGGTCCGAGCGCAACATCCTGACCGCGTTCCGCGACATCTCCAGCTGGTGCGACCAGTTCTCTCTTCCCAAGATCATCAGCGACATTGCAAAGCAACTGTACAAACGGTCGGACGAGGAGAAACTGTCGCTGCGGTTCTGGGGGGCTGATTTCTACTGGGACAGGTGGCTCCTCTCTTTCGTCTTCTCCTCTTCGTCCCTCTTCTTCGGCTTCTTCGACTCCTTCGGAATCTTCGATGTCGTCCTCTGGTTCTGCGGGCTGAAGCCATTTGAACGCGACGCCGCTGATTGACTGCAGTTGGCGGAGGAAGTTTGCGGATGGGGTGAAGAGTTGGAGGGCTGCAGGGCGATCGGTGAGTGCGCTGCGTAGTTAGAATGGTGTGGAAACTGACCTTCTTGTAGAGTGTTCATCGCTGCTTGAGATGTGATATGTTTCGATGCCATAACTACAAACTGCATTGAGCAATACTACACAACGCAGAGAACATGACGACTCACGATAAGCACACACCACCAACCCGGCCTTCGTCTCACTCTCCGAGTAGATCAGAACACGACCGTCACCATCCAGGGTTCGGGCGATAGTCCGGCATATAGCAGGTAGCTCAAGGGTCAACCATGCATCTTGGTCTTGCCGCGCATCGACATTGTGCACATTCAATCCCAGTTCTTCGACCGCCTCGGGAACGTCGTAAGGTCCGACTACGACCACGTCCGTGAACATGAATTCTTGGAGCAGGCACCTGCCTTGTTCAGGGTCTTCAGGGAACTCGCTAAAAGAGGTGCAGACATCTCCAGTCGGTATGGTTAGAGGAAGCAAGGTGGCTTAGCGCACCTCATCATGCACAACTTGTCCTTGATGATCACCCCAACATCGTCGACGTACGCCAGGTACCGCGTAACGTCCTGCGTGTACCGTCTCTTCCACGAGCGGTCTTTGGGGTTGGGGTTACACTTGCTCTTGGCGTAGATCTGGAGCTGCTTGACGAAGCCGTAGTTGGGCTGGATCTCTGGCCGGCCTGAGTATATATCATCACCGTGAGTCTTCCTGAGAGCCTATTACGCATAGTGACGAGGGATACTAACGCGATTTGATAAAGCCCACTGCCTTCGTCACATCCCACTCCCTCGTCTTCATCACTGCGCAAAAGGACGTAATTCAGCGTCCAAACGCCTGACAAGTACACGGAAGACGGGGAACTCACGATATGCAGCCACAATAGTCGGACTGCGTGATACTCCCATCACACAGTGCACCAGCACCTTCCCGCCCTCCTCCTGCAGCGCCTTGTCGATGAACTCGACAGCCTTAGGGATATGCACGAGGATATCCTCGTATTCGTTGTCGTCTACGGAGATGACGAGGTGGTTTGGGCCTGTTGAGGAACAGTCGGTGCAGACTGAGACGATGTGAGTGATTCCGAGTCCTGCTCGGTACTCGGCGGAGAGGTTGGCTGATAGGCTATGTACGATATAGGGCGTTTAGAGTTCTGAACCGGCGGGATGGGATGGGGGAAGGAGAACTCACTTTCCAAGGTAGAGCTTGCCATCGATGATCTCGCTACACGATGGCGGGTCGCCGTTTGGTTGGGTAGTCACGTCGTACATCGCAGGTACCGGCAAGCGAGTAAGCTCTAGTGTACTAGGTTCCAGAAGGGAGGGTAAGTCGTTATTATATGAGCGCTGCCTCGTTGCTGATTGGTTGTGATAACTGAATTTAGGTATTCAAGGCCGGGTGAAGGTATTCTTCATCGTGGAGGGTGGTGAGCGGAGGAGAAGAAGACGGTCCGAACGAATTCAGAACTTCGACATGATTCTTCCAGAAGGAAGCTCTACACCGTGGCGGTGGTGCTGTCATTCTTCGTCAAACATTCACTCAGGCGGGGTCAGTTGGCGCACGTGTGGACCTGGTTTTGGAGCGCTGGCTCCTGGGCGGTGGTCACCAGACACCCACCAAGACCGAGCGCGGCCCTCGATCGGTGATCATGACTAGAGGTTTGTATAGGGCCCTGTAGGATGGCGAGCGCTATTCACCGGATCTCAACAGACCTAGTACGGATGAGGGAGACATTTGTGCGATATAGGATGTGAAGGTGAGTCTTGTGATTGTGTAGGGTGTGAATAGAGCGCTGAACCCTGGGCGATAGAACGACGGAAACCGTATAGGGTAGCATGAATATATGACATCATTTCCCCCTATCTTCACAACTCCGCAGCTCTCTCAAACACGAGCAGACCGACCCTATTCATCTCTGTTATCTTCACCGTCGACCGATAGCCATGCTATCAGCCAGCCAGCCATCGAATGGAATGGAGACACAACCCTGAACTCGTGCTGAAGAAGCAGACCCTGTCGATGCGAGAGGTGTGGACGCAGCGGTCAAGGTGATGCGTCTGGTCTACACAAGCTTTGATTTCAGGCTCAGATATCGAATACAGGTTGCGCCCATAGTCCTTGTGTTGTGTACAGGAAACGATCCTTCGATCATGCGAGCCCTGCAGAACGTTTTAGCTTATGAACTGTCAGCATAGCCAAGATGAAAAACGCACCAATCACTCCACAAGCCGCACGTCCACCAGCATTCCCGGTGGCCAGGGAATCGGCGTTTCCGCCCTTACCCAGGTCATCTGTTCCAGCATGCAGAACAACTGAGCGCCTACAACAGCCTGTAAGTCGCATGGCTCGCCTTCGATCAATGTAGACGACCACTTACCCAACGATGCTGTAGGGTCCATTCAAAGAAATTACGGTGTCGTTTACCGTGAAGAGCGCTGCCCCTGCTTCGTCTGTTTGGATGTTACCCAGGTCACCAACGTGGCGGACCTTGTCCGTCGGTGCACCGTGTGTCTGGTTGAAAGGGTTGAAATGGGGACCAGCAGAAGCGCATCCGCCACTGAGGTCGCCGGCTTGACTATAATCGTTTCGGGGAAGTGGTGGCGTTGATCAGCTCCTCAAGAACGCAACCCCCAAACGATGATGCTCACTGGATGTGCAGCCCACGGAGAGCGCTGGGGTCGAGGCCTGTTAGGTTGCCAGTGATCGTCACTGGTCCGGTCTTGGTTTTTTGCTGGAAGGTGACGGTGCCATTTGCTGTTGTTCCTTTCAACACTACGACAGCCTGGACGGATATCATGGCGTTAGAGGCGTATTACACTCCCGCTGGATGGTTTGCGGCGCTCACCTTCGTCACAAGCGGGGTAGGGTCCTGGTACACCGGAGGCTTGGGCGGGAAGAACGGCCAAGTCGGGATAGCCGTTGCCGTCGAAAGGACGATCGCAAAGGTAAGCAGGAGAGTGTGGAGAGCGAGCATCTTGGACTAACGAGGGTGCGCGTACGAAATTTGGCCTGAAACTCTATCAGCCTTTATACGATGGACGTTCGGCGTTTAATTGTGTTGATCCCGAGCCCTCGTGTTCGGGTTCCTCCGAGAAGAATAGTGGAGAAGCGGGGGCAACGTGCTGTCATCGTGGGCGCCTTGCCTTTTCCGACCCCGAGTGGTGCGGCACCTCTGAAAGAGCTTCGAGTTCACAATTAAGGAGTTAATTCGAGTTCTTAGGTTGGCGCTGGGTGGGCGCTGAAGCTATATTGCTCCTCAGTCTCTCTGCCCCTGTATTGCCTCGTGTACCTTGACATCAGGAAATGTTCATCGCCATCGCTTGTAAATTGCCTCGAGGCTCGAGTCAGTTTCAACTAGCGGTGAAACATGATGTTGTCGGGGAATTCCTGCATTCCAGAGGAAACTACTATTTCCGAGGATTGGATGTCGTCAACGCGAGTTGAGGTGCTCGAGGCGCCTCCTATGTGAAAGAAAGGCCAACTTGGATAGGGGAGAATATTCATGCCGGTCCGTTGTGGTGGTTTGGAGTCGAGATGGCGAAATCCAACATCGGAGTGCTGTGGAACAGGTCTTCGGATGCGCCATTAACGAGAAGTTAGAAGGATCGACGTCGAGAGACGCGGAGAGAGGCGGTGATCGCTTCTCGTGAAACTGTGACGGAAGAGTGAATTGCGCTGTTTCGTAAAGGTCTTCCTCTATTTGTCGGGAGGAAATCGGTAGCAGTGCTAATCCCCAGAATAGGTGGCCCAATTTTAGACGTCGAAGCTAGAAGGAGTGTCGTCGTGACTTCTATCCGCTAGATGTTGACCACGGCCTCGTTAGGGTATCGGATAAACCCCTTTGATTACGGGAATACTGTCCAACGGTAGGTCGTTTACGACACGAAGATAAGAGAGAAAGTCGATCTATCCAATATTTCCCCGAACGGACGAGGCAAATCTTTATCTGGAGTGCTAGTGTAACATGAGAGTGATGGAGTAAGTACGCAAGAACCTCTGTCCACGCGTGGAGGCTTGTTTCTCGGGCGCCTATTCCCTCTTCTTCTCGTTCACCCGCAACCCTTCTGCAGCACCTAAATAATAAAGAGCGCCAGTTAAGACCGTCTCAACGATAGACATCGTGAGTGTCATCGTGCAAGCTATCCCGCTCTCCTTCTGGAATAGCACTGAACCAATGGCCAGAATGGCGGCAGTAGCGTTGATCGCGACTACAGGAGGTACGTACTAGTGTCAGCTCAAACATTTGGTTTCGGAGAAAAAGAAGCGCACAAATGGTAGGTCTAGCAGCTGCGCCTGAGCGGCTTGCAACGATATGTCCAACTCCAAGAGCGACGAGCACAGAGGCGAGGCCGTGTGAGAAGACGGGTTCCCGACGGAAGGGAGCGATTTTCTACAGGCAAGTATTGATAGTCAACCTTTCGCGCTAACTGAAGGGAGTGAGGCTCTACTACGTACATAACCTGTTGTGCTTTGGATCCAATGCGACCAGGCGCTCTCGTACAGAAGTGCTGGGCTGAAGGTCATAAGTAGGGCCATGGCGATGTCGCTGACGCCCATTGCGAGGATAAGATTGTCAGCCATGATTGTGGGGGTAGGTTGAGGTTCAAGCGAAAGGGCGATTCATACGGGGCGTTCAGGAGGTCCCGCACAAATATAAGTTAAAGGATGCCGCCCGCGGAGTCACGAGGCGTTGAAACACAACCGCACTCGACTGCTTCAAGGCCATTGACTCACAGCAGGGCACCTTTTGCTCTCCGGCGAACAATCGCCCTGCGTAGGATTCACCTATATGAGCCCACTTCAGGCTTAATGCCACGCCTTTGCGTGATGGAGCCGCTGGTATCGCAGGGTTTGCTGGACAAAGACAGGGTTGCAGGAGGACAAAATCTGGAGCCTGAAGACCAAATATCTTCGTCCGGTGCTGGCTGAGCCCTTTCCTAAGCTCTACCCGGGGCTTCGCTCTGGATTTCTGGCTCGCATTTGGGCGCTAAAGCAAGAAGCAGAAGGTGCGGCAAGAAGGTTATTTGCCCTACAACGCTTTATGGCTACCTGGCGCAATGGTAGCGCGTTTGGCTTCGACGGCCCAACGGCGATTGCGATAGGCACCAAAAGGTTGCAGGTTCGAGTCCTGCGGTGGTCATTTTGCTCCTTCTCTCTCCCAACAGCCACTTCAAAGACCCACCTGAATGCCACTCTCATTTTTGTATCCAAAGGTCGCGATTCAAGCGAGGAACTTGGACCCTCAGGTCCCCGAGGCCGGACATCCAAGGGTGGGGCATTCAAGTTGACGAACGTCGAAGGTAAAGACTATCTTGGTCTTCTTGGAAATGTTGTTTTCTTCTTCAGGATAACCATCTGGATTCTAGGCAGCGTTAGAGCAATGTTCGCCTCTACGAGTCAAAACGACTGTTTTGGGACCACCGGTTCACAGTCCTTTGCCTGAGGACGCGAAATGGCTCAACGGCCCTACAGCTCCGAAATCTCAATAGGTGCAAACATACCTGTGGGCCTATATAACACTCCGCCAAATGGCTGTCTAGTTCCTCACCCAGTGCACTCAGTGCCTGACTTTCTGCGATGATCTCGGTTAGCCTTCGCTGGCCGTACATATCCCCATGTCCCTGACACGCCTTCTCCCTCAGACCGCCAAGACCCTCCTCAACGCCAACGGCACCTGCAACTGCACCAGCAAGTGAGCTTCGTCACACAGGGACGGAATAGGAAGGAGGCTAATTGACAATGATACCACAGTTGCCAATGTGAGGCCGGCTCTTGTGTATGCCTACCCATTAGCAAGAACAACTGCGGTTCCGCTTCCTGTACGTGTGGAGCTAGGTGCGTTGAATCATTCTGTCCACTCACAGAAAGCTGACGGTTCCATGCCGCGTGTAGCTGTTCTTGCAAGCCTGGCGAATGTAAATGTTGAGCGCATCGACGGGGACCAGATGTACCCACTGCCATGAGATACAGATATCTGTACATTTGAATAGCCTTCAGTGTTACGTCGTCAGTGTGTGCCGAATGCAAGCGGTTTTCAGGGTCTCTCGACCCTCTGAAGAGGAACGGGTCAGGAACCATGATCTTCTGTCCGGTATGACACCGGGAGAGAGACAGCGTCTGACAGCGTCCTTAGTAGCAGCCCAGTAGTAACCCCGATGTACCCGGCATGGCCCAAGGCAACCTCTCAAGGAAATAAGCAGTAATCTTCTCTATAACGTGTTTTTGTATCGAGCGTGAAAGGAAGAGGTCATTGGATTCTGGCCTTGGAACTTTCCTCCTGAGATTAGAGTAGATTAACACCGACATCCTCTGAAGGTGTAATTGAGCACGGTTCACGCACCAGGACATCGACTTCAGTATCAAAACCCTGCACATTTATGCCCTATCAGTCTTTCTTGGACTTCCTCTCCACACCGCTATCATCCCTTGAAACTAAGATCCCAACCACCAGAGTATATACCGTCGTATTGAGCGCGGTCATCGCCATAGTCGCGCTTGCCAGCTCAGGTTTCAATACGCATGTTAAACACATTGAGAGGCCCCATGCGGCGTTCATTATCACTGAAACGAAGCCCTATGTCAGTACTTCCACTGTTTCCCGTTCCCGTTGTATGGCGTCGGCCGGAGTGGACTCACCGATGGGTATCTTCGCTTCCCGACCAAGAGACGACGCTACCACGGATCCAACGCCTATCGCTGTTACCATACATGCGATAGCATGGTTGAAGTTTGGGGCTGTCGCAGCCGAGGTGAGAGGCTTGTATTTAGAGAGGAACATCAATGAGCTGCACGGGGCGGATAGGTCAAGAACGTACCAAGCCTGTCCAGTTATGCAGCGCCTTCGCTGTGGTAGATTCATAGATTACGCGGGGTTTCACCATAACAATGAGTCCAACGACGATATCCGCGAGTCCTTTGAGGAACATAACCGTGCCAGCCATGGCGGTGATGGTGAGAGTAAGACAGAGAGAGAGAGGACTCAGGGAGAGATGGGCGCTCGACAGAGTTCATCACAGTGAGCTCTCGCCGCGGTCAACGTGGCGTGCGGCACTGGGAGAAACGGGAAAGATATTGATTACATCCTTACATGGGCGCTACCGGAGTCCATCAAGGGAAGATGATACAGAGTCCGAGGGGAGAGTAGTCTTATAGTCCCAGAGAGAGAAAGAGAGAGATTCACAGGGCGAGAAGAACGATCGAAAGCGCCACCAAGAGCGCAGCTTTGTCCAGAGGCGGGTGCTTCGATCCGGCGGATGTTGCATCGACGGTCGTCTGCACCACCACCATTGTTGTGCTGGTTGAGGGCCCATTCCGGGTGGGAGTGACGGCTTCGAAGACCGTCGTTGTCTGAGAAAGCCCTCCGGATCCAGCAGTAGAGATTGAGGCTTGGTCGTTCATGTACGCCCTGACATATTGAATCTCCCAGTATGCTGTATCGAACTTGTCTCCGGGTCCAATCACGTTGTCATCGAACTACAAGCGGAAGGATAAGCTTGAGGCGGCCATGAAAATTCGATCACTCACACATGACCCTGTCCCTCCTGGACAAGTTGATCGGTATATAGACGGTACACCGGCCCTGAAAACCTACGTGAACCTCATGGGAAGAAGCCAAGTTCGGGACCTCGTACCATACACCACAGAGGGTGGTCAACAGAATCAGAGTTTGGGGAGGGAAGTAACGTTCGAGATCGCATCGCGTCGGTGGATAGGCAGCGGAAGGAGGTCCCCAAGTATCTATATCGAGCGACGAGGAGGCGGTAGCACTTCTCAGATTTTCCGGAACGTCAGGCCGCTATCGGAAGCCTAAGCTCCAGCCAATAATGTAGATAGAAGACAGAAGTTACTCACACTAAAGAACCAGACACTGATAGAGTTCGGTTCCATCAACAAAGCGTAAACCCCGCCTCCTGCCTCCGCAAACCCTGGCCCAAAGCTTCCGGGCTTTGACTCTCTAACGATGCACCCTCGAGATAACGAGCAGTCCGTTTCGAGCGTCTGACCGGATTGCGGAGCGGTGTCCCCTTTGAAGCATCCTGGAGTCGTGTGCAAGGCAATCTGGTTATGATCCATGCCGTTAATTGCTTCGATGATATCGATTTCTCCGGCTTTAGGCCACTCTTCTTGAATTCCGTACGTCCAGAACGATGGCCAAACCTACGATTCCGAAGGTCAGCTTCCTCCTCGAGGCACCAGATAAGATAGCGTACCGAGCACCCGTAGGGTATGTGCAAGGCATCCATAACAATCAGGCTCCCCATCCCGTACGAATCCAGCGACGTGAGGCGTATCTAGCGCAGATCCGTTATTGGCAACCTGTCTGAGTCCGTTCAACAGCACGTACAGAGTCTCGATTAACCACGTCTGCATTCCTGACCAGCGTCGTTGTATTGTCCACTTTCACGACTGCATTACCGGCCTCGTTGACATACGTTAATCCTTTCGACAGCGCGTTTGCTTTATCCAGGTAGGTGACGTTCCCTATAACCTGTTCAGTCCCTCCGCGACTCCTCGGACTTGAACTTATGGCAAAACTCACCCCAGGTCGTGTTATCAACGTTTCCGTAGTAAGCCCAGCCGTCGAAGAAAGTCTGTCCTTCGTACTGGCGTACTGGCAGGTAGCTCGCCGCGGCCTGGGACACAACGCACAGCGTCAACACCGCTGTCCAGAGACCCCGGGCCCTGGTCATCGTCGGTCTTGGTTAGATGGTGGTCGAGGAGATAGACGCGCGGGCTTCCCCACCCGGCGTGAACCTAAAGATGCTGATTCTCGAACATGTTGTATTTTGG
This sequence comes from Coprinellus aureogranulatus, assembly GCA_027627275.1. Lineage (NCBI taxonomy): Eukaryota > Fungi > Basidiomycota > Agaricomycetes > Agaricales > Psathyrellaceae > Coprinellus > Coprinellus aureogranulatus. The sequence continues at coordinate 585 of JANDKE010001682.1, read as the reverse complement.
GATAACGAGACTGTTTGGTCATGGTGGCAGTTGACAAGAGCCAGATGCATGGCCAGAGATAGCCATCAGGCCCCAGGGCCGGAATCAAATGCCTGCGCTGTTTTCTCTCACCCGAACCACGATGATCTGCAGTCTTCTCAGAGATCCTGGCAGCGCCTCCGGACCCCAGCAGCTTTCTAGTCTGTGAATGGTAGCGAGAGCAAGGCAATAGCAGCTAGTCAAATAATCTCGTTATTGGCGAGCGTTTTCATCTCAAGGCTCCGAAATTGGCCGTCATTTGTCCACGTCAGGCGTCGACGTCGCCGAAGCTTTGTCCTATGTCGGCATCGCACGAAGTGCGGCTGCCTACGCGGTGTGCCAGTGTCGCCATACGTGCCAGCCCTGGCCAGTTTCGCTGGTGAGTTGGCGCTGAAATTGACCTCAAAAATGTCTCAAATGCTCACCCGAACGCCCAACTGCCTAGTTCCGGTGAACACGCTCATGCTGAAGAGGGAATGAATCGTTTCTGGTAGAAGATCGTCAGAGAAGGCAACCATAGCCTAGAGTGGATGTCGCCCTGCAGAACAAGTTGCTGGTCAACGAAGC